>JAZBGX010002034.1:0-14823 GCA_037414775.1 Zonitis immaculata | reverse complement strand
ATTGAGTTGCCAAACATATTTCATTTCTATTGCCAGATTTTGATATTTATTGATTTCTTCTGTTTCAGTTCTTTGTAAATTTTTAGTTAATGGACATGCTATATCAATAATTGTAGCATGTTTCAAAGTTTTGTTTATTATAACTATATCTGGACGATTGAAATCAATTGTACGATCTGTTTGTATTGGTCGATCCCAATACAGTATATTACTCTTATCTTCCAAGACAACAGCCGGTACATATTTTTAAAAAGGTGGTGGATCATCAATTAGGTTATATTTAATTGCCAATTGCCGATGGATAATTTTTGCCATTTCGTTATGTCATGATAAATACATATTATTCGACAAAGTTGGGCAACCAGCAATTATATGTTCGATTGTTTCCCCAGAAGAGCCACATAATCTACATTGATCAATAGTTTCTTGGTTTTTCATTATATATTTTTGGTAATTTCTTGTTTTTTATCACCCCATCTTGAATAGCAATTATAAACCCTTATGTTTCAGGATGTAGTTCACCAATTTTGATCCAAGTTAACGATGTTTGTTTATCAATTATTGTTTTATCAAGTTCGGTTGGATATTTTCCATGTAAAATTTTAATTTTCCATGCTTCCAATGTTCCTATATTTTCTAAATTATCTTGGATATATATTGATCGATTACGTAAGTCTAAAGGTGTATATCGGTTGTCTATATTGATGATTTTTTGTAAAATCGAATTACTAGAATTGTAAATATATGTATGTAAAGATCTTTCTTGAGATTTACATAGATTAGATATATTAATCAAGCCTCTTCCACCTTCTTTTCTAGATAAATATAATCTTTGAATTGAGCTTATTGGGTGATGCATGCTAAATTTGGTAAGTGCTCTTCTAGTTAGTCTATCTAATTCTGAAAGATCTGTTTCTGTGTATTTAAGAATTCCAAATGTATATGTTAATATGGATACTGCATAAGTATTATTATTATTATTATTATTATATTATATTATTATTATTAAATAAATGCTCACAATGCAAATAGTACATGAATATATGATTTACACATATTACGACGCTATAATTAAGTAATGAATCTTAAAAAGATTGATACTTAACTATCATATTCATGTTCTTTTTTACCTTAATCGGGAAAAAAAATTAGAGAGCTACCCATTTACTTACAGTTGAAGATTTTCAACCATTAGGTTGGAAATTTAACATGAATTGACGGGAAATAATAAAATATTGCATGTGAGTTAGAGGAAACTTACTCAGCTGGTCAGCCAGTGACGTCACGCTCGGCGAAAAAATTTGCTAGTCTGGCAATCCTATGTTTTATACAATCATTGAGTTTAGCCTAGTAGGCATTGTGTTTTATTTTGAAACGGCTTATAGGTAATTTTTTTGTGTAGATAATTTATTCGTTATAAAATAGAATAAAATACTAGAAATTGAGCTTTAACAAAAAACATTGTCTATTATAGAATAAAAGGATATTCAACGGTTGTGACATAAAACTTAATTGAGTTTCTTAATAAGTTGTAGCCAATTTGGGGGAAGTTATATAAGATATGGATTATCATTGATTACTTACGGTTTCAGGATTTCAGTTTGTGGTTGAAATTGTCTTCGAAATTTCGACCAGATTCGATAATCTAACGTCTATGTAATTTTGCTTGTTTCGAGGATAAATGTCGTTGAGCATAAGATAATGAATTTTTCTACAAAAATAAATGTTTAAAACGTATTTCAATCTTTCATGAGAATTATAATCATTGAATAAAGAAATATACTGTCATAAATACATATTACTTATTTAGAGGGACTTTGAAGAAAGCTTGAAATATCCAAGTGCTTTTTTACAAAAAAAATGCAAAAAGCTTTCCTGATTATTAATTTTTTTATTTAAAGAAGTTTTATAAATAAATCATCACATTTTTTGTTTGTTTTTTCAATCTAGATGACTTTCTTTTGTTCTGTGAAGTTGTATGGAATTAAACCTGCACTATACCACGGGCGTATAAACAAAATACGAGACAAAATGAAACCAATAGGTCAATTATTGTCCGTGAAAATTTGGCCATCATCAAATCAGGCCAGCGGCGTTGGACTTTGACGGATAATGTTTGGGCCTTTTTCTTGTTTTGTATTATATTTTTTTTATCAAGTACCTAACCATCAAAAATAAATACAAAACAAAAAAACAATCTGTGTCCCTTCCTTTGCGTCCTATGTATACTATTTGATACAAAATCGATTTTATCAAACAAAAAGTGTGTCATTCATATGTGGGCGCTATTGTCAGTCAAGATGACAATAACAAGAGTTGTTTTGTCGCAATAAATTAGACTGTGTTCAGACATTCTTATTGTTTGTACATAAATAGAAGTCTTGAGGACAACATATAATGATCACAATTTTTTGTTTGCTGTTCTTTAATTCTACCAGACAGTACGATCGTTGGCTGTCGAACGCTCTAAATAGAAATGTCCCTGATCATTTCCAGCCAAAATCCTCGGATAGATCAATTGTATTCTCTTATGGCGCATGTTTCCTGATAATTGCAACTTTTTCCTACCCTCACTCTTTTGTGCAGTAACAATGTTGGTAATTTTTTTTAAATGGCAACCCATATATTTTTTGATGGATTATATACTTTTCCTTCAAATTCTACACAAAAAAATATGCAATATGTGGAATAATAATTTTTCAAAATAAGAGAGTCTAAAACAGAACATAAAAGTTAACTGCAAAATTATTGGAGTTTATTCGGAATAACTGGAAGTAAATGATCGAAATGAGTAGAAAAACTGATTTTTATGAAATTGAACCATTTAATCATTATTTGGAAGATCTAGGTCGACTGGATTAAGATAAAATTCAGCAAGAGCTTCTGAATTAAAAATGGCAAAAATAACACATATTACATATTCTTTTGTGCATAATTCAAAGAAGAATCAGAATCCATCGAAAATATAAGGTTGCTATTTTAAAAAAATTACCAATGTTGTTACTGCGCAATGGGGTGGGGGTGAAAACAATTTTAACTATCAAAAAAGTTGCGTGATAGAGAAATAAAATCGACCTGTCCGAGGATTTTGGCCGCAAATGATCAAGGGCATTTATATTTCGAGCGTTTCGCACCCGACGATCGCAAAGAGAAATTTGAAATTAAAAACACTCGATATATCGAAAAGAAAAATCCTCGGGCAAAATTTCAAATTAATAAACTAAAAACTAATCATTTGCAGAATATTTCAATTAAAATCTGAAGTAATCGTTCAAAATTTTATATAAATTCAAAATATCCTAATTTAAATTGTATTTGTTAAAAAATGACGGGCGCGCCGGGAGAACACTTCTTCTGAACCTTTTAGAACAATTAAAAAAAAATTTATTTTTCTCTCCCCGTCAAGCGCAATTTAAAACTGGTTTTAGTTTTCCATCTCTAACTTCTCTAGTAAAAGACAAATATGAATTTTTCAAATAAATGCGCGATGCTGATTTTTGAGAGTTTATTAGCAGATTAAAGCTACATTCACAACCAAAAAATTACAATTACAATTAGCAAAAAAATTAGAGTTTGGCGCATTTTAAAATTTTGATCATTCACAACCACAAATTGTATAAAAAAAATAATACGTGAAATTCAAACAGTTTCTGTCATCGTTCCAACACTTTGACTTACTGCACTTGTACAATTAACGTTTTAATTACAATTAGCCTAAGAAGCTTGGACATTGCATGGTATTAATTGTAATTGTAATTGAAAGGGCACTTGAAGGCTAATTGGAAACGTTAATTTAGCGGTTGTGACTGAGCATAAGGGTATTCCTTATGTCAATCACTTACCACTAATTTAATTGATCAAATTTTTCATTATTTAATCTCCATAACATTTCAGATCTTTAAAGCACGTTTTTCTTGAATTAAAGTAAGTAACACTCTGAGATGAAATACGTATAAATTTTTCAGCAAGTTGATTTTTCACAAATAATAATTATTTTTTGTCAAAATTTAGCGTTGTTTATTCAGATACTCGCTAATCACACAAAAATCAATATTCCTATAATATTCCCTAGGTACCTGTTTCACAGATATAATAAGCGTATAGACACGGTCTTATAGACAGGTCTTGACACTAGTAGTAGTGGGGTGAACTCTTACGTTGTAAGAATTTAGTTACTAAAATTGCCACAAGGAGCGTCTTAGTAGAGGAGCCCAACTGTGCGGGAAAGAGACAACAGCAACAACTTGTTGTTGTTGTCTCTTTCCCGCACAGAATTTAGTTGCTAGGAGTGTTTTAGTAGAGGAGGCAAACTGTGCGGTAAAGAGAGAACAACAACAAGCTGTTGCTGTTGTCTCTTTCTCGCACAGTTGGCCTCCTCTACTAAGACGCTCCTTGTGGCAAATTTAGCTTGTATACATTTTATTTGGAAAGTATGTTTTTATTCGTTATAATCTTTGGTGCTCAGGATATGTTATGGCACATGATTTTTATTGATACCACAAAATTACTACCCTAATAATTCAGCCTTCATGATGACGAACGTTTATTTGGGGGATCAAACATTAATATGGTTATCAAGCTAGCAGTATCAAGTGTTTAAAATGAAAAAAATAATGTTTCGACAATGATCTTTGGGTGTATTGATAGCACTAATTGAGCACTAAATTAGTACTCTGATAGTTTATCTTTCATGATATCGAATGTCCATTTGCGGGAATCAAATCTTAATATGGTTATCAAGCTAAAAGTGTCAAGTGTTTTGAATAGAAAAATATTTTTTCTGCAATGTTCTTCAGATGTATCGATAGCAATAATTGAGCACTAAATTATTAATAGTATACCTTGATAGTGCTCTCAGCAGATTGCGATTTCGCTAGCTTAATCAAAAGCTAGCCGTATTTCAATTTCCGGTTCAACCGAGAGAGCACTAAATTATTTTCTTTGATATTAAATTAGCACTGAATGCTGAGTCAAAAATTAAGTGATTCTGCTCATTTGAATATGTTAACTTTACAGACGTGGAAATTCGAACCACGAACACATGTGTAGAAAGCAGCTACACTTCTGTCTGAGCTGCCTAGCCGCTGATTTTATGGATAACTTTACTAGCATACACGTTAAGTAATAATCTTTAAAGTCTTTTTTTCCGAATTGGTTGATAGTTGCGTTTTATTAGATTAAGAGGTGAACACCCTAAGGGTACTACTTATATACCGAGTTTCATCCCGATTTGAATTTCCGAGGTCGTGCATTTCCCTTGATAGATATCTTTGTCTTCTTGATATATAATATGACATCCTAAATATTTGAAATGCTGTCGCAGGTGTCTCTGCTATGAATTTTTGTCCTAATCGAATCATTTTTTGTGTCTTGTATTATGACTTGATCATCGGCAGATAACGTTGTATTTCAAAAGTAATTGAGACTGATCTTTGCCCTGAAGGTGTGGTTTTCTTCGATTCTCCCACTAAGTAATCTACATAAATATTGAATCATGTAGAAAATAATTACAACCTTGTCTGACGCATTGGTTTCTTCTAATTTTTTTTACATGTATTCATTATATGCCAATAAGTCTATCACTGTGTACACAATCGAAGGCTTTTGTGCCGTCTATGAAGGCTTGGTACATATGTCTCTAGATTAAATTCCCTATACGTTTCTGTATGATTTGTTTTAGATTAACGACATCGTCAATACATGAGCTTGATTTATTATTATTTATTTTTATAAAGTTCTACAAAGCAATTAATATCTAATTGTAAGAATCGTAGTTACAAATTATATTTTAAAAGACCAATGGTTTAGATTGCTGAATGCAAGTATTTTCATTTCTTTTTTACAAATACTTTTGATGTACTCCGAAATTCTATCCACTACATTAAGCTGTTGCTGAGTGATAAGATGTTACTAAATTCAAATTCTTTGAAAACTCACTATCTTATGAAACCACCCGCTACTAATAATAAGTTTAAAAGTCCCCATCAGGAATTGAAGATATCTTAAACTACAGAGTGGTTTCTCCTATATTTATTTATTATTATGATTGTTGAAGAAGACCATTATACGATCATTTTTATCGCGAAATTCTGGATTTATTTTCGATTCAGTTTCAAATTGGTACAAACTTTGGTACAAGAAATTTTTACAGTTATGCCCCCATGCAACAACAAACGGAATTATATTGCAAGTAGTCATGGGAACCAACAATTAATTTGGTGGTATTGTTAAAAAAAAATTTCAAGTCTCGATTCAAGAATAGAATAATTCTCTTGGTTCAAATTGAATTTTTTTATTTGTTGAAGATTTAATTTCATTCATATTTTTTTTTTGCCTGAAAAAGAGATGTCGTTTTTTGGGATTGAATAGCGGAAGTAATTTATTATTCTCTACACTTCACTTGTCTTTCATTATATTGGAAATATAAATTTTATAGTCATTTGACAGTGAAAACTCTATTTGGTATCATTATAACACTCATCATTACCGCTCTATTATAATGATAATAATAATCGTGATAAACAATGCAATCATTTATCTGAATTATAGAAAACAATCAAAAATTTCTCTAGAGTTGATTTTTATTTTGATGTAGGTAGAAAATTGTAGTTGCGTGAAATAGAGGAAATGACATGATGGATGCGTTTTCAAATTTATTTTCAGTTTGAGTTAAAATTTAAAATATTACTCTAATTACTCCAATTTCTATAGTATAATAATTATTTCTATTATAAATAGGATAAGACCTATTATACATACGGCTTTCGATATTATTCAACTTCAATTAGTAAAATAAGACTTTTGAAATAGTTGATGAATTGAAATTATTCATTTACTGTAATTATTTTTTGTGACCAACTAATTATTGATATTAATTAACTACTAACTCTAACTATAATATTATTTGGACTAAATGATTTTAATAGTTTAATAATTGCATTCATCGATTTAAAAGATAGTCAAAAAAAAACAAACAAAGAATGAAAATCCACAATAAAAATATATCTAAATTCTTTCGAAATAGTTTTATTATTGCTGTTGTTATTTTTATTTTCAATTATGTTTCAGGTCACATTTCTTATGATGCCATTGGAAATTGGTTGGGCAGCTACCGTATCGTGGAGAGCTGGTGATGCTATGTGCCGTATAATGGCATTTTTTCGAACATTCGGCCTTTATTTATCCAGTTTTATTTTAGTTTGTCTTAGTGTGGATAGGTAAGATTTTTTTTAAATGAAAAAATTATAAAATTTGTATCGCAGTCCAACAATATGAGCAAAATCCATTTTATAGAATTATTGTAACGAGTGTATCAAGGTATAATTCCCTTCGAAGTTGGCCGTGCATTGGAGGACGTAGGACCATAGCTTAGTTCATACCACGGTCTTATAGACAGGTCTTGACACTAGTAGTAGTGGGGTGAACTCTTAGGTTGTAAGACTTTAGTTACTAAAATTGCCACAAGGAGCGTCTTAGTAGAGGAGGCCAACTGTGTGAGAAAGAGACAACAGCAACAACTTGTTGTTGTTATCTCTTTCCCGCACAGTTAGTCTCCTCTACTATGACGCTCCTTGTGGCAATTTTAGTAACTAAATTCTTACAACACAAGAGTTTACATCTACCAATGATAGTAAGATAGCAGTGTCAAGACCTGTCTATAAGACCGTGGTTCATACTATGGTTCATATGTTATTAAATTTGACATTTGTAAGGTTGGAATCCATGGAGTCTATAAAAGGAGACCGAGTATGGAGTGTAGAAGGAAGGAGCAACATCTCTTATGAGACTGAATTGAGAAAATGATTTCCGAAAAGGGGTATTCAGAGGTCGCTAGTGTCGATTTCTTGGTGACTTGTCGATGCACATGAAGCTAGCGCTTTATGGAACTTGTAAATAAAGTGAAGTTAGCACTAGATCTAATAAATTGTTTATATTTAATTTTTTTTATCAATATTCCATATATTTTTGGATTTTTCTTTTCCAATTTATTCTTCGAGCATGTTAAAAACTTGTGTTATGAAAAATCCAATTTTTTCGTTTTTTATTTTAATATTTTCATTATATTCACCTTAGTAGGCCATTTCAATTTTTTGTTTAACTCTTTCTCATTGTAATGACGGTCATCACTTGCTTCCAAACTCTCCCAGAAATCTATTGTGGCGCCCCTTAAACACCCCATTTTGGACCAAACTTTTGAACATAGATAAGTTCCTCCTTCCCTTTACACTCCATAAGACCGTACTCCATGTAAACAGCTTTTCAGTTACTCTGATCCACTATGGATGCACTATTCTAGCAAACGCCACCTAGCGCGAATCTCGTAGGCTTTAAAAAAAATAAGGATTTGGCGGCTATTTGAATTCAATAATCTGACGTTTATTAATTTTTTTAAATTCAGTCCATTTAGGTGCATAAATGTTGATAATAATTGAAATAAAATAAATATAATACAAATAAATTATTAATAAATTGGTCCAAATCGTCTAAATCAAAATTAAATCATAAACGTGACAATTATCTGACATTTGTCAATTTATACAAGATTAACCTCTACCAGGTGGCGCTCGAGCGAATCATGTGCTTACATGAGTGATTTTGGGACAAATATTGTTAATTCTCCCGTCCGGTCTCCTTGTACAGACTCCATATTGGAATAGTTGGAATATAATGGCTGAAACAAGCTGCAAACTTACGCTCACAAATTCGCCGCCAACTTCGAGGAAAATTACCGTAATACACTCGTTATAATAGTGAAAGAGTGTTGATTCCCGGCGCATCCACCAAAAAGGAAGCAACTCGTTTATAATGAATCGAAATCCTATTTGTGTAGTAATTCTGTTTTTTTTTATCTTCTTTCGACAGATACTATGCGGTATTGAAACCATTATTTCTAGCCGCTCTCGATAGACGAGAGAAATCGATGTTGGTAGGAGCATGGATGGGAGCAACATTATGTAGTGCACCACAAGTAATTTCATCAATAACAATTTGATTACAAAAAACAACATAATCGAACAAAATTTATTATACTTTACAGATGGTTGTGTTTCATGTTGAAACCCATCCGAATATAACGTGGTATAAACAATGCGTCACATATAATATTTTTCCATCGTACGCACACGAACTCACATATTCCGTATTTGGTATGGTAATGATGTATGCTTTACCACTTGCTGTTATAATTTATTCGTATTCATCAATACTCATCGAAATTTTTCGTAGAACACGAAACCCTATTAGTGGTAAATAATTGATTCATTAATTTTTTTTTTTGCTAAATTGTAGACATATAACTAACTATAATTGGCTTTATTATACAAATTTAGTCGGGTCGAGTTGAATGAGATTCTAGAGTCTCTTGACGAATGTCTTGAATGTCATAGTAATTAATGTCAGCAGTGTCAGTGGAGTTGATTTAACAATTTATCAATTTAGACTGTACCGAAGCTTTTCACCAAGTTTTCTTATACAAATATATTTTCTTATTTATATTTCAGCTGATAGCGTTACAAGATCTAGTTTACCATTTTTGGGTAAAGCGAAGATACGGACGTTAAAAATGACAATTATAATTGTATTTGTTTTCTTCATCTGTTGGACGCCCTATTATGTTATGTGCCTCTGGTAAGTCATTTTTTATGTTGTATTATAAATACTATCTCTCGGGGAATATATTCCATATAATGGAATTTTTTATCAAAGTCATCATTTTGATTTCTATCATCATTCATTCTCGAAAAGATCCAAATATTCCCACTCTAATTTTAATTATATTACAAACATATTTTTGCTCGGCGCATCTACCATTTCTTATACAGAAATAAGACATTTCGCATCTCTTTGAATGTTATTTTATTAAACAGATGTGGAAGTGAAGTTCTATGCTTCGCTTTTCTTTTCAATATCCGTTGGCGTTATGTACAACAATAAAGTAGTAATTTGTTATATTAATGCTCAAATTGAAAGACACTCCATTTAAAACTGATTTATGCAGATGAAGATTTTTATTGTCGTATTATATTGTTTCCACAAGTAAAATGGAAACTCATATATATTCTTTTCATAAAAAACGTTCGTCATTTATTTCTTATAAATTCAATTCAATTAACCTTTGCTTGAATAAATTTTATTTTTTCTCTAGATTTCTTTCATTTTGATTGAGCGTTATAATTTTGTACAGGGTGCTGCAAATTGGATGGTTTTAACAGGAAAAACCTATATCCAGACCGGATAGAGAAAAATCGACCAAGGTGTCAAGGGATCGATCTTTGAGAAACTTTGAATGGTGCAAACCGCATCACGATATCTTTGATGGTAACGAAGATACAGGGCGTTTTCCAAATTTTAATTATTTCGAAATGTGCCCATAACTTTTTTATTTCTCCAAATAATTCAATTCTGTAAAAACGTTCTGCAGGCACTTTTTCAAGCACAATGCAGTGGTGTATTCAAATTTTTTCTAGAGGGGCTCATTTCTCCAGAAAAACATAAAGTTGTATTTTTTTATATGGGAACCATGGTTTATTATAGTTTCTAAAGAGTTGTCATTTTTCGCGTTCTTTAAAAATATATAGTCACAGCTATTTGTTTCTGTATTTAAGGAAAATACGAAGATTTATTTAATGGTTTTAGTTATTAGTTACTTTCATTAAAGAGGTGAAATTTTGTACGCAGAAGGTGTCTCATGTGCATCCAACAAGGAAGGGGTTGTTAAGTTAGAGCACTTGCCTCAAAGTTAGAGGTTTTATAGTTTGTTGTTAGTGATTACTTTATTCGATCATTATAATGGTTATTAATACACTTACTCTAGGTATCTTGATATTTTTTTCTATTTTTGCCATGTTCAATTTCTATACAAAAAGTTGAAATTTGGAAAACGCCCTGTATCTTCGTTACCATCAAAGAAATCGTGATGCGATTTGCACCATTCAAAGTTTCTCGAAAATCGATCCCATGATAACTTGGTCGATTTTTCTCTATCTGGTCTGGTTTCTCCTGTTAAAACCAACCAATTTGCAGCAGCCTGTACAATTATTGATAAACGAGTCATTTTTTTTCTATGTGTAATGCAGAATTTTTCTCTATTTTGAGAAAATTGAATTTTCTTGAAAAAAAAGAACTAAAAATCAATAATATCATTAATGGAAAATCCCGCTCGTTACTCTTTTGTGTATTTACTAAATTTCAAAAAATACTCATTATTAATGTTACAGCATTAAATAACAAAAGAATATCATTAAAATTTTTGTTTTGTAACGAAAGATAATTCGAGCATTAAATGCGACCCCATAACTATTTGGGAAACGGCCAGCTTCTCTAATTTTCAGCGAATTCAGCATAACTATACATACATAAGTATTTTATGCGTCATCATCTCATATTTATTGGTGTTTTGTTGAATTTATGGAAAATTGACCATTCTCCTGTTGAAAAGCCCAAAATAAACGGAGAATCACAATTAAATTGAGGCATAATATATATCCCTTAAGCATATAGCACAAGGTGGAATCTCTTATTCAGGACACGTTATTATATACGAGAATCCGTTGCAGGAAATGAATCGATTCCCAAAATTATAGATACGAAAATTGTATATTGTAGTGCTTTAAATATTGATTTATTCAATAGAAGTTGATTAAAATCCGGTTTGACTCTTTTACTATAATTTTAGACGAGGGGGTATTCACTACCTTCAATCCTGTACACCCATTGCCACATTCCCTAATCATTGCCATATTGCAACGCATTGCCGTTCAATGTTGTGCGATTACATAATTTTCAAATTCCCAAAAGCATTACTGACCATTGCTGTGTCATTACCTACTATTGACCAATTTATTGTGACATTTCCTCACATTGCCTATGATTAGAAGCATTATTGTAAATGTAACGACACATATTCCCCGATTTTTTATGTTCCGTGGCGATAAAATAAATACATGTATATTTGGGTGGGTATTACATAAGTACTAGTGATGTAACGAACATTCGCATTCGTACTCGCGAATATTCGCTTATTTTTTGACATTCGCATTCGCATTCGCAAAAATCCTACGAATATTAATGTCACGAAAACTTAGTATCATTTTGAAAATATTATTGAATAAAGGAAAAAGCGTACAAGAAGTCCATACATAATTATTTCTATCAATTCAGAATTGTATGATTTGATAATTAATTAATTAATTTTCAAATACAAATTGATCATAAAAATAACTAAAAAATTAGCGTTTTGATTATTTATTTGGAATTTATCTAAAATGATGAATATTCGTATTCGCATTAGCATTCGCGAATATCAATTGCAAATATTCGTATTCGCATTCGCGAATACTGAAAAATCAGCATTCGTTACATCACTAATAAGTACAAATTGATGAGAATAGATATAACATTTAGTATTTTTTTTCATTTGCTTTCAAATACAAAATAGATTGAATTGCTGAAGTATTATTCTTTGAAAAATACGGGGGTTTTTAATTATGACAAGTTTTGACACATGTATGAATGATTTTCAATCCAATAACAAAAATTACTGGGATATTTTTTGTTCATTTATTTATCTACTTATTTATTTATTTATTTTTATCTCGATTTTCGTATACCAAATCTTGTTAGGTTGACGATGTTTTTTATGCAAATCAAAAACTTGTCTCCATCAATTACCGAGTATTCTCAATTAATTGTTCCAATTGCCTATACACATTGCCGCATTGCCTCATTGCATTTCCAAACATTGCTGTACATTTGTACACCCATTTCCAATAGTGAATTCCCCCTCGATTTTAGACAAAAATTTACAATTCTATTTGACAATTACAGGAATTTATTCAATTCAAAATTGATATTTTATTACGGTTTTTATCTTGGAAACTTTCAAAAGTGTCATTATCGATAATCTCAAAATAAATTACGTTCACGTTGATTTTTGATAACAGATGAAATGCGATTTATCTAGACGAAAATTGCGCAATTTCTTCTAATTTAACTAGAGATTTATAAAAAGAATTCTAGATTGATAAAGTTGTTTATTGTTCATGTCCCATGTGTGTCCATTTAATGATGGTCCTTGAAACTGTCAATTGTCAATAGCAAACTGTTTCAACCATTCAACATTATAATAAATGATAGGAATTGAAGATAAAGGTCAAAACAGTTGTACAATAAGTCAATGGACACTTTTTTTCCAATAGCTAAAGAATAATAATTTTTATGTTTATTTGTTTGTTTGTTTATTCAGGTATTGGTATGATCCTGATTCAGCTATAAAAGTCGATCAACGTATCCAAAAATGTTTATTTCTATTTGCTTGTACAAATTCTTGTATGAATCCGATCGTTTATGGTGTGTTCAATATTAGGGCACGACGGACAGGTGTTAAGGTGAGACCGAGAATTAATACTTTAAGAACTTGTGTATCACGACCAGCAACTGAAACACGATTATCACCTTTAGAAATATCTTTGCAATCGTTGGAGTAATCTTTGTTTTCTTTAAATCCTGGTTTTGCTGTTTCCACAAATATGGCTGTTTATATGTATTTTTTTTTAAGTTAAACTCACAACTATAGTTTTTAAATTTATGCTTCGATAAGCCTAATAACTGAATCAAAGAAAAAAAAATAATAATAAATTCGAAATTTTTGTATTTTTTTATTCAATTGTGATATTTAATCGTAATATTTTTATGTCAATAAAATAGAGTTTTAGCTTGGCATGCGTTTTGTTATTTGTTCCTCCTTTGTTGCTATATTGCATGATTATATATAATTGTTTATATTGTTAATTGAGGGCCAGCTATCTGGAAGACCGAACTCCAATTAGATGTAAATTGTAAAGAGCGGATATAAATGAGAGAAAGAATCACAGATGATATCTTTATTCTTGAGTCAAATAAGAAATTCGGAAAAATTATCACAAAAATACGATAAGATCTGGCTAAATAGGAATGGATAAGGATTCTGATTTCGGTCAAAGCGCTTTATTATAAACAGTAAGAACACTATATCACAGAATAGAACGGAACGGAATAGAATTCCTTGGACTGCAAGCTAAAGCACTAAGCACACTATCGCGGAATGGAATGTAACGGAACGAAATGGAATTAAGTGGAACGGAATGGAATAATTTAGAACATTTTCAACTACGTATATTATCGCGGAACAAAAGGGAACGGAATTGAGCGGAGAAATAAAACAGTATAGTTTCAAGTTAGAGTAGTAATCCGCACACTATTGTGGATCGGAACATCGCGGAATGGTAAGGATCGGACCGGACCGGAACGGAATTTCTTGGATCGCTAGCTGTGCGAATTTTTCTTACGCTCCACCCTCCTCCCCTCACTTAATTTTCAGATATGTAATCACATTTTTGAAGATACAAATAAGCATTTTTGTTCATAAATTCAATTCGTCTGACGAACTATTGATTAATCTAGTTCAAACTTATCCAAATATATATTTATTGAGTGATGAAAATGATCACGATCAATAACTAAAGAAAAATGCTTGGGAATAAATTTCCACATTTTATTATGAATAATATAATATATAATTGAATTGAAATAGGAAAATATGTTTTAAAATATACATAGTTTTTTTGTTGTTGTAACAAATCAATTATTATAGTTTGAATTTTTTTCCACAGTTTCTAGGAACCACGAGTAAAAGACGAATAACTTACTCAGACTAAATTTTTTCGATATTGTATAAAGGAATTACTAATGTACAATATGTCTTCGACCTCTCTGAACTTGTTTATTTTGCCATGGTACTATTCCTGCAGGCGAAACAAAATTTTTTGAAAAATTGTCAGGAATAGT
>JAZBGX010002033.1:837-14823 GCA_037414775.1 Zonitis immaculata | reverse complement strand
CCGCAAGGTATTCCAACATTTTCTCGAAATAATCATCCACATTTTGTTGATTTTCTTGTTGTTCTTCTTCTAGTTACATTGAAATATTCCATTTTCTCTCTCTCTCTCTCTCTCTCTCTCCAACAATTACCAGATTCTTTGCTTAATTCGATCATTGATTATTTTCTGTTTTCGTTAAATTGGCTCAACAAACCAATTGATATTCATTCAAATACTAATACGTTAATTATATATATACCGGGTGTCCCAGTCATCTGTAATCGGTCCATAACTTTTTTCCTATTTCAATATATTGAAATGTTGCACATCCTAAAAATATTCGTATTGTATACAAGCTGTCCCCAAACGTGTGATAAACCAGAATTATGTTTTTGTTTTTTTTTTGTAAATAGAATGTCTTAGTATAAATCCAATTATGTATAAATATACAAGGCATTCTATTTGAAAAAAACACAAAACATAACTTTGGTTCAGGACAGCCTGTATACAATACAAATGTTTTTACGATGTGCAGTTTAATTACACCTGCGGGATGGCGAGAACAACATTTTAATATATTGAATAGCAAAAAAGTAATGGACGGATTACAGATGACTGGAACACCTGGTATATGTAATTTAGTTTGTTTTTTTTTCGTTGAATTGTAGAATTTCTTTATTTGATAAACTCATCTATCGTCGATTCGATGACAAATATGTAAATTTATTTAAATGATGATGATTAATAATGATTGTCAAAGTCTTATGTAATGTCGAAGAATAAATGGTCATCAAAAGTATTTTTTCATAATTCTCATAAAAAAGAATATGTCGACTTGTTTATATCGTTAATTGATTGAAATGCTTGATAAGAAGAAATGCTTGGAATTTTTTCTGAGATAAGAATAAAACATTTCAGTACCTACGCCAAAAAATGCGATTCTCATTAGAGATGTGGAATTGGTGGAATGTTGCAACAGCAAAAAAAAAAAAAATTTCTGACAAAAAAATCAATTCTCAAATACTTATTTGAGTAGAATTTGCGATGTTTAAATAGAAAAATATCGAAATAATTTGTAATCATTGGTCTTTCACGTTAAAATTTGACGTGAAACCACCAACATTATCGAAAACCCGCACAGCCATTTTAATATAAACAGAAATTTGTACTGAAACTTTATAAAAATCCATAGAAGTTGTTGTTAATTGACATTTTGAGATTCCGTCAAAAATTTTACTGGAAATTGTAAAAAACATGAGAGCCGAGAAAATTCATTGTTGATAATTGCCTGAAATTCCATAAGCGTTAGTTTCTATAGTTTGGTAATCCTTAGCTACCTAAATTCAGTACCCAAATTTGGGAGTACCTTCCATACAGCGTGTACCCGGCGCCAGGGCTATGGAATACTTATTGCGGAGCGACCCAAAGCGACGAGATCTGTATTAGCAACAGACATACATCTCGACTCGGATACTAGTGACCGCGAACGGTTCCAACACTCCAAACGGCCCCCGACTTATGAGAACTAGCATTTCACATAAATGGATTAATCTAACACCCCCATATCCCATTCTTAACTACCCAACGGCTACTAAGAATCTGTCAACTCAAGAGGCCACCTGCTAGCTAACGCAGGTGTGCTTGCCTTCCTCCTTTAGTACCTATGCTAGTAAGGTTTCCCTTACAACTTTTGCGAAGTAACGGTCTCCCAGACTCTACCAAACATCTCTACTAATTGACGCATCCCTTGCCTACACAAGTGGAGGATGAGGTAGCTAATCGAATTAGGGACAAAACACCACAGCATCTGTTCAATACCATGAGCAACAGTTTTCTAGAAACTCAATGTTTCTGAGTAGGCAATAGCGAAAAATCATTTCAAGCTATGATTCAAGTTTCCAAACAGTGGATTGCTATGGATTGCTACCAATGGTTATCGATTTTAATTAACGTGATTTAGAAAAAATACTCGACGATAAATACATCAAACGGTTATTGGCAATTTCTTTAATTCCATTATGTGCTAAGCTTAAAATTTTAATTTATTTGAACTTGAATTCAAATTCCATGAATAAATTCCAGTTGATTTGTTTAAATAATTTAAATTATTAAAATTTCTAAATACGTCTCTGTTTAAATTATTTATAGACGATTTGATCTCTAACCTTTCAATGTTGTTGAGTTGTTTAGAATTTATTTTATTAATTTCTAATAAATCTGTTATTGTTTCTCATTTAACTCCAATTCTAAATAACGTGCAAAATTCTTAAATTGTCCAATAAATATATTCAACCAACTCTCTTGTTACGAGTATATGAGGGTGAAATCAAATTAATTTGAATAATGATGAAGGGTGTCCCATAAACTCTATTATAAGTTTTGGGAATCAATCAAAATTCGATCTAACTCTAATTTTATTCAAAACTATCAAGATTTTCAGTCCGGACCTGATTAATTGATTCCTAATTTCTATTGCTCTTATTGTTAGTTTCAGTTTTTACTAATCTGAAGATTGATTCGTGGTTTTGAATTCGAACTTTAGTCAGATTATTGAAGCAAGGAGATTTCAAGTTAGAATTTCTAGGGGCTAGATGAATACAATGAGCGAGAGAGAGAGAGAGAGAGAAATAGGGAGAGAGATGAAGGAACTAGGGCAATACAGAGAGAGCGAGCAAGGGAGAGATAGGGTGAGAGGTGGGCAGAGCGGAAGGGTGAGAGAAAGAGAGATACGATGAGTGAAGATATAGAATGGCTGGAAGAAAAAATAAAAAACATACCAGAAACCATCAAATCATTGCTATACTTCCCAAAATCGGAGGAGTAGGAAGAGGAGGAGGACAGTTGTGCGAGAGAAACATAGAAGGTGTCCTCCAGTTGTCCTCCTCGATTATGACGCTCCTTGTTGTAATTTTAGTAACTAAATTCTTACAACTTTAGAGTTTATCCCCACCACTACTAGTATCAAGACCTGTCTTTAAGACCTTGCGCTAAACAAAAGATAATATAGTAACTACCAACTGCAGCGAAATTCCCCAAATTTCAAGCGTACAATTTTTACCAAAAATAGGGTGCATTTTTTGAAACTTGTTTTACAAGAGAACGGTGTATCCTATCGAGTAATGACAAGAGTACCATTTTTGTGTGGAAGAAGATGAACTTTTAATTTCTCACGTTAAAAACCAGAAAAAAATCGATGTACTACCTCTAAATATAAGAAAAAAAACGTCCTAAAATTTTCAACTTCAAAGGATTGTAGCTTCCTTAGTAAGCATTCCACGACCTACTACTATAAGGGATTTTTTTACAATTTTTGGCTGTAGAATAGTAAGGATGACCCCGTAATTTCGGGACATTCCGTATAAAGGAAATTATTAGAGGTAAAAATAAATAGTGATGATAAATCAGGAAATTACGTCAAGTTGGTTCGAATATAATGACGGGAATTATAAGAAAATTCTAGTTTATTATTATAAATTGTCGTTTTTCAATTATTTATTTATTAAAAATATTTTCGAAAAATTTAGAATCTGACTGGAATATTAATTTATTTAATAAAACGATTTGTGTTTATGAATAGAGACATGAATTTCAATTATAATTATTGTTGAATTCTTGTTATTGTACAATAAAATATGAAAGGTGTGTCCAAATTCTTTACCAGCTCATTTAAATGGAATTTTCAAATTGTCAATTGCATATTATGCAATTTCGTCTGGTTATATCGATTATAAAACCCGACCAAATTTGGGTTAATGGAAAGTCGTCCCCCTTCCCCCAATCAATTATTATTAATAATATTAATTGAATAAACTTTCACTTTTCAATAAACAAAACACTGATAGAAGTTGAAATATTCAAATTTCTGCATAAGAATTTCTTTATGTAATAAATATTTTTTAATAATGAACACGAACCGGAAATGTTAAACTTCGATTCAAGTATCTTCACCTTCTTCGTCTTCTTCGTTGTTGGTTGTTGTGTCATAATATTAAAACAACGATGAAAGTCACGCTTCAATATGGTTTTAAAAGACGCAACAACAACAACAACAACAACAACAACAAAATCGTGATGCAATCTAGATGAGGTGAGAAGCGTTCACGTAAACATCTTATAATATATTACTAGATTTCCTCATCGAATTCATTAAAATAATTCAACAACTTGTATAGAGAAATATTTGAATTTCTAATTGAGAAAGTGAACATTTTCCTATCTTATATTATTTGTTTTACATCGATTTGGATATAAAGATTTATTATGTTCGACATAACAAGTCGACGACTGTAATTCTAGAAATATTCCTACAATTCCGTTCTATTTAAAATAAAGTCGATTATATAATAATAATAATAATTATATGTTTGGTTAAACCGCAAATTGCTCCAAGGAATGCAGAAGAGAAAAATTCAATAGCTCATAGCCAGATGCTGTTGATGATTTTTTTTTTAAAATTTCTCATTCACAATCTTCTAATTGATTTGATTCAATTCATTATAGGAAATAAAAGAAAACTCATCCTGATAGTAGATAGGAATAAACGCAATTAACTAATCACGGTTGTAGTTTGTAATTAACGAGCACCGATCGATATCAGTATTGTTTCAGGTTTAGCTTGACATCACAAAAAAAGGTACTTTGATGTTGAAAATCCATCAAGATAAGGAAACTCTTTATTGATTATAGAAATTTCGAAAAGAAATAATTCCTCTGGCTCCAAAGAAATTTTAGTCTCAGCTACAAAATTTTTCTAACAATTTATGAAGAGTCCATTGAATATTAGCTTTGTTGATTTGAACTTGGAATCCAATTCAGTTTTTATCGGAAACATTGTTGTTATCATATTGCTGACTGAAGTCAGTAAAAAGATGTCTTTAAGAGCTCTTAATTAAGAGTTGCCGAAAAATATAGTTCCTAAGACTTTTTGGTTTTATTGAGCCAATTTTTCAACATATTACTCTTTGAATTCATTCTGATTTGTATGTTGTCTGGATTTGCTCAGAAAGTTGACATTTTGATAAGAAATAAGCAAAGCAAGGTCAAGATTAAGACTTGTTATTATTTTTTTTTTTTAAGACGAACTAAGACCGAGACTGATTTTTACTCATGATTAGATACAAGTTTCGATTCAGTAAACTTTTAATAATCGATGTAGCATTACAATCCTAATATTCATCTTCTCAACTCTATATGTTTGTCTGAGAATCAGATTTAGCTTTAATAATCATGAATATGTTGTTCTGGATCTAGATTGATCATCAAAAATCGACTTTTCCACAAGTTTTCTGAAAAGGCTACTACTCAGATTTTTTTCAAGTTCTCAGAACCTGTTCTTAGATTAATTGATGGAACTGAATAGAGTACTGCAGAATTGCGATTGAAGCCTGCCATTCTCGAAAACACATTCTACACTTTCATGTGGAAATCGAGTGATATTCCTGCACAAATAAAGGCAAAGAGATGATTTTTCATTTATAATTTCAATTTTTCTAGTTCTCATTTTGTTGTCATCCTGTATCTCTTTCTTAATTTTCAAAATAATGCTACATATTGCTGATTTCGTAAGTAGTCAGTAAAAAGACGTCTCAAAGAGATCTTTATGAGCTCGTTATGATAAATTCTCAAAGAACGTCTAATTATTCAATTTTTTCTGATTTATGTATTTTCAGGAGAAATCTAGCAACTGAATTTTGAACCAATTCCACTCAACCAATTGTTTAATTATTATTATTATTCGGTTAGTTGTAATTTTGTGACCGTAGATCATGAGAAATACGTTTATAGCTAATTCACAATTGAGACAGTATGGGTAGAGCTATTTGTTTAAACCATCCACACACCGCTCCACAATCCGGTAGTTTTTTAAATTGACTAACACGGTTAGGTGCGAATTGTATAGGGACATATAATTAACTCCGCCCATACCCTCTCAAGTGTGAATCTTCTATATATAGATTTTATTATTGTTACGCAACAGAGAACGTGTATTCTATTGTTTCTAGAAAACCAATTCGATTCCCTTTATAATAATAATGATAGTAAAAACAAAATTTAAAGAATCGTCTATTCGATTCGCCATATTTTGAATACCAACAAAGAAAATGTTTTGTTTTTGTTGAATTGAATCCTTAATTGAACTTTCAAGATAGAATCAATAAAATATGTTATTTTACAATATATTACAAAGATGCTGAACATATAATTGTAGGTATTTCATCTTTAATTATACAGGGTGGTCTTGCAACTCTGGCTCTAGTGGATGAAAACAAAAAAAAAAACCAAAGAAACGGACTCGACGATCTAAAGTGTTATTTGTAGAGAACGTTCTGACGTTCCAAACGTTTTCTCAAACTTTAGATGTTTGAGTGCATTTTCTCTCCACTAGAGCCTACAAGACCAGGTGGAGCAGCCTGTATACACACACACAATTTATATATTGTCGAGGCAAATTTATAATACAAGCAATAATCGAGAAGAAACATCAATTGTCTTCTTGGTGCTGATGCCTACTAATAAATATGCAGTTACGCATATATATATATATATATATATTTATGAATATACCTACATCTGGGCATAGGATAACTAATGTTTTCCATACACTAGCCACTATCGTAACAAATCTGTTACGCTACATGAATATTAGTCAAGTTGTTTGGTTTATGATCGTCGAGCCCCCCCAATTCTCTACCACTTTCACGTATTCTATTCAAAATAATAACAATAAAATTTCTATTTTTTTGAGAAAGAACAAAACAGAAAATCGAGTTTCTTATCTTTCTTAACAAGTTGCTAGATTGTAACAAGACTATAAACTAAAAATTAAATAAAAAATAACAACGTTAGTGGATTTTTTTTATAACTTAAGCTTAAAGATCTTGAAAAGATATTGGAAACTTAACGTAATTACATATAATTTACACGATATTATGATGTGTTTCCAATCTTAGTTCGAAATCATTCCGTTGTAATTAAAGATTTACAAAAAATTCTATTTTATAATAGAAAATTTAATTAAAATAATTTAGCATAACAAAAAAAAAAAAATTCCAATAGGATAGAATCGATTTTTGTTCTTCTTCGAATTGAAACTAATTAATTTTTCGGACTACACACACACACACACACTGATACCAGTTTCATCATCATCATCATCATCATCATCATCAACAACAACAACAACGTTGTCATGTAACAACATTCAAGTTTAATAACCTTTCGTTATTTCTTACATCTGACAATGAAACTATATGATGATGACGATGATGATGATGATAATACACCCAAGTTCATAATAATAATAATAATAATAATAATTACCTGTTATTATTATACCGAAACAATGGAGGAAGACTAGACTGTTGTGTCTGTTGATGAAATTAGAAGTTTGTTTTTTGTTTTCGGTTGGAATTAGGTCAACTATTTCGGGATATAATTATATATACACGTGTTTTGATTGGATAACATTCCCACCTTATATACATATGTAGATAGATCGATATATGTCGACAAATACATAAAATTTTCAATAATGAGACTGAACGTCAAGATAGTCACATTGTCTCTGGAATAAAGAGCTTGGAAGGTTGTCTCGTTTATCAGCCATCGAGATAGATAATGGTCCAAAGGTACTAAGTCTGAGAAGTGAGCCGAGTGTGATTCCACATTCCAGCCCAATTGTTTCAGTTCAAACATGAGCAACAAGCGGTCTCGATTAGTTGCGGCTCCTTCTCCTTGATAGTTGTTGCAAGTCGACGCAGTTGATCGTCGCAGAGAGCTTAACGGTGACGGTTTGATTGCTGTAGAGAAGCTTCCTACAAGTTAGACACCCATATAAGTATCATGTGGTTGTATCTGGATATAATTGCAGAACGCTACGCAGAGTGCCATCGTCAAGATCGCAGCTTACACGATTAGTGACAGCGGACACGCGGCTGGTGATGCCCTGGCCGAATGTAACATTGATGTTTTCGACTGTTTGGCAATATAACACAAATTTTCCTTTCCCTACTCATTTTCTCTTGCCAGTGACATCAAGATAATAGTCCTGCTCATCGTTTCCTATAATTGAATTGCTCAGCGAGTAGCCGGATATGGGGTTAGCGAGCAATTCTGAGCAAGTATGCAACTGGCAAGACATCCAAAACACAACCACTATATTTTATACTTACTATGCCTAATAATCAGATGTTTTGCTATAGTAGATCATGACCGAGATTACTTTATATTTCTCGCGTCTTTAGATTTGGATTCTCTTGGAATGATGGCTAGAGTGAGGTTTGTTTTAGAGGCTGTATTTCTCACATAACGTTTTTCTGTTGCCCTTGTAAAATATTATATTACCATAATGGAATGTATTCGGTTTAGATGAGGAATCAATTCAGTAGGTGTTGTTAAAACTATCTGTTGTTCTATATGATTGATGATAACCGATTTTTGAGTGGGTATATCAACAGAATTTGGAATACATTTTTTAAATTTTAATTTATACAGTGTGTCGATACAGATATACAGGATTGATTTTGACATTTTCCCAATATATTGTATATGGAAAGAGATAATAACTTTTATTTTCTTTGGCTGTATAAATAAAAAATAAAACCAGTGGTGAAAGTGCAAATAGACACTATTTTCTTAGTTTTGGTTTGGTTGACAAATGTTTTTTCCTTTTTTGTTGGTGCCTTGGATTGGTATTTTACTGTTGTTTCTAGCGATACTCGAAATCTTAATGGTCTCTTGGATGTTCTTTCGTAATCTCCATTTAAGATTTGTTTTCATACGGTCGATAGAGATTTTACGACATTAGAAATCTTGTAGGCATATAAATAAAATTAATGGGAAAATAATAGGAGAACGTAGTATTTTTCCAAATAAATAATAAATTGAGATAGTCCAATGTATTTTGGAAACAAATATAAAAATTAAATGAAACGACATAGATGCTATTTAAAATGATTGATAATATACAGTAGAACCGCCCAAGAACGGACATTTTCTAATTTTCGGATGGATTCTCTACTGGACGGATCGAAGAAATCCTGTGCGTGTCCGCCCAATAGAGATTTTACTGTAATAATCGATTCATGAAATTTGTATAAATCATCTATATTTTTAGTACTCAGAGCAGTTCACCAGTGGCGTAGTACGAAAATTTGCACCACTAGGATCAATGAGTGTAATGGATGACACCAATTACCATTGTCGCTATAGCGAAAAATTGCCCACAATTTCGACATTTCTAAAATGTCGAGTCTCTTACTCTACGCCTATGAAACCTGGTTTTCTCTGTTTATCTCTTAGGCTCAGTATACACACAACGTACTTTTAAGCACGTATTGGGTCCCATGTCTCTCTCTCTCTCTCTCTCTATCGATAAATTTTAACGAATAAACTCTTGACATCCGACTGGAATTTTTTCCCAATGTAATTTTTTAACGTCATAAATTTTTTTTAAAAAAAATAGAAGAAAAATAAGATTACCTTCCAAATCCGGAGCATATTTTATTAGTTTCAGTTTATAGAGAACAAGAAAAAACATAAAAAATGCGACGCACTATAAATTTTTGTATTAAATTTCGAGATTTTCCGGAAAAATTAATTAAAGAAAAGTCAACAATAGGAAATTTAATGATAGGACGATGAAAAGTGCGACGAATATCATACTTCATTACCGTTATTTACATACAATTGCTACATGAAAGATTCAAATATTTACAATTGTAAATATTGAGAGCTCTGAGATGTCTTGTGATTGTTGCATCACGCTATTCCTCCTCAAAATTGGCGTTGACTCTGTGAACGTAGGTCCGTTGATTGTTTCAGCCGGCTGTCGGTAATGCAGATCACTGACGCTCTAATTACAATAATAATTTGTATAAATTTTTCGATTAATTTTACATTATTCAATCATTTTATCACACGTTATAATCCAGTTTCAATATTCTAACCTTAATTTTTGTCAAAAAATATATCAACAAATGTCAAATTCAATTACGCATGAACTACGCTACGCCCTACGTTCATCGATACAACGCCAACTTTGAGGAGAAATAGCGCGGTACACAAGAGTTTCTTCTAATTGTAGTCCTTTTAATTTCCAAAGACACTTTCTATATGAATTATCAAGCGGAAAAGAAGGAATTAGGGCGGAAAAAAAGATAAATCTGATACAATTGGAATAAGAGAGTGGAAGATTTCGAGCAAATACAGTTCCGAAGAAACAAAAAAAAACTATAAACATAGAAAGATGGATTTCGGTTATAATTCGCTTTCGGGAGAATTGCAATTGCATCATCATAACTCAATTTTTATCAGCACAATCAATAGAAGCCTCCATAATAATCGTCTAACTTATTAAATGGAGAATTAGGGCAGAAATAATAGAGATGGAAATTGATGAGATAAAGTATTTTTTTTATGGAATTTGAACATAATTACGATTGAAGAAAAAAAAAATTCTATTTTATAAATCCGTTAGTGAAAGAAAAGCGCAATAATTCACCGTTATGTACAATCAATTTTAATTATCAACAATTGAAATCTATATAGAAAGAATTGATATTTTAAGTATTTTATGAGAGATCTTTAAAAATTAATTATATTAATAAAAAATTGACTAAGTATAAGTATAGTTGAATCAATATAATAATAATTATAATAATAGCTTGACTATAATGTTGTATGGATTGTGAAAGTAGCGTTATACTTAAATTAATGCAGGAATAAAGCATTTTTGTTGGAGGTTGTTACTATCTTAATCGAGCATTAAAGTCTCTTGACATTATAGCGGTTTTAGAGTGAGATCACTGTTAAATATAAACAATAAATAGAAATTTCGTTTTGTCAATTATTATTCATGAAGTGTACGTATGTTTAAAATAAATAAAATTTGTTAAAGTCAATACTAACAAGTGTTCAACGTAATTGTTGTAAAAATAATTGATAACCCATTACGACAAGTACGAATAATAGCAGCGGTATATTAATAATTTAATAACACTCTTGTAACATAGAAGATGGAATTAATGAAAATAAGAAACGGTCTCTATCTCTATAAAACGATCGTACCACGCTATTTCTCCTCAAAGTTGGCGTTGACTCTGTGAACGTAGGGCCGTTGATTGTTTGCAGCCGCCTGTCGGTAATGCAGATTACAATTAACAGCAAACTTTGATTTTCTACATTCTTGCACAATTTTTTAGATTTATTTCACATTATTCAATCATTTTATCACGTTATATAATCCAGTCTCGATATTCTAACCTTAATTTTTGTCAAACAATACATCGACTAATGTCAAATTTAATTACGCATGAACTACGCTAGGCCCTACGTTCTCCAAGGCAACGCCAACTTTGGTACTATAATTGTTTTCTAAAACAATACTTTCTTGTTAAGTATTCTAGATTTCGAAATGACTTTGTTAAAAATTGTTGATTTGAAATAAAGTCATGGCAATTTCAACTTTCGTTTTCTACAACTATTTTTTTTTTTTTTAATGGAGTTCGGTATTCAAAAATTCTAAAAGGTCGTCCAGAAATTGGCTGATTCAAAAAAATTAATAAACTGTATAGAGTGATTTGTCAAGGTTGTTGTTTTTCAAATATAATAGAAAGTTGCATTGTTAGTTATGTAAGATTATTAGAGCATTCGATTATTTTTTATTGATGCTACTTTAGAGTAACAGATGTGCATTGTTTTTTTTTTGTTTTGTTTAAATCAAGACAACTCGAGTTATTCCATATACTTGTAGTCCGGGAGCTATCAATACTAAAAGCCTTGTAATCGCGGTTTATACACTCAGAGGAACAAGATTAGCTTGGTCGGCGTGGATTTAATTAGCCGAAAATATGGCTAATCAAAGCTCTGAATGTATAAACTTTTTATTTCCATCAAAAATTTTCAAATCCGCGATCACAGGGCTTGTAGCATTATGGTAACTCCCGGACTATTAAATCTATATTCTATTTTTTCTATAAATTTACTTCGGTTTTATATTCCGCTCTATTCCATTCCATTCCGCGATGGTCTGCTCACTGCTCTACACTTGCTCGATAGGTAACGTCCTAAATGTTTGTTGTACTTGTACATCACGCTATGAAATAAAACGTTCATTGGCAGTCTCTCTCTTTTATTAAGACACCAATACAATACTCATGTCACTATCTGATATTTTCTTAAAAAATTTCCCTCTCTTGAACGAATAGGTACTTTTGAAGGCTCGTAACTTGGCCGTACGGCTTGAATAAGTAAAGCAGCTTGCTAAATGTTTCAAGCGAACATCTCCCTTGGCCGGACAGTATCCGTTTACTTGTAGATGTTCGCCGAAATTATTTCTATTTTAACATAAAATTTACATTTTTTATTTCATATAACTAAAGTCTTTATTAGGATAAAGTACAGTTGAAAATTTAACGAGTACTTGCGGACTCCAAAATTTAATGGTAATTTATGCAAGAAATTTTATGAGATTTTATCGAAAGTATATAGAAATTTGAACGAAAATTATTAATTTATTTATATTTATATGCTCAAAAATTTAGCATACAGTTCCAAACTGTTGTTAAATTACGGTTATGTGTTTGAAAAAAAAAATTGTGGCTTCTAAACTATGTCGATCTAAATTTTAATTAACGCTGCGACGATTCGTCCGATATACAAGTTCATCGGGAGAGCTTTTCCGTCATGAATCTGGCTACTATGAGCTTTCACATTCATGAGATAGTTTCCTTTATTTCTAAATATTCGTGGCTGAACTCTGTTGATAAACTCTCACATCAACGGGAAAATTCTCCATATTTGATAATTTTTGTTTTAAATTTTCGGTGCCTTTTTTTATTATTGTAAAACCCCGGTTAGCGACCACCTCCTTTCAACGACCGGTTCATTCGGTAGATCCCGTGCTATTTCACCTCTCTTAACCGACCCATTCTCTAAATATTTAAATCGGCTCACTAACAGAGATCGAGACAAGAAAAAATGTCAATAAATTCATTTTAGTTATATGATCAAAATTTTTAATAAATAAACAAACAAAATCTACATTACATATTTCAATTTGCCAATCGGTTCTTGTTATGGTGACCACCTCTCTTGAACGACCGAAAGGTGGTCATCGCCATACTGTTATTAGTTATTAGTTTCCAACGATCGAGTTGTAAAGGTTTTGAAATCGAACATTGTTTCGTTCAAGTTACAGAAGTCTAGTTTTTTTTGTTTTTTTTTTACTTATAGAAGGAAAATATTTACTGAAATGGCTTGTAGGGACTCACTGATTATATTCTTTGAGCTTTGGACAGATGAAGGTCCTGGGACTTGAAGGCAAGGGAACAAGTTTTTTTTACGAGTTTTTGAGGTTTTCAACTTATCGAGGCTCGACTTAAAGAGGTTCTACTGTAATAGCTAAACAATAGGAAACGGTGGAGCCTCAATTTGGAACAAAACCGTCACTTGAATGAACAGTTTAGCTCCGATTTGTGCTCAAATCAGCAAAATTCTAGACACACAACCACTTTCAATTATCTTTTTCTACAATTTTGCTTCTACAACTATCGATCGGATTTTATTTGTTCATTATTATTATTATTATTGAAAATATTCTTGTCGATGATTTAATTTTGAATTGGTCAAGAATATATTAAAAAAAAAAAAAAATGCCACCATTTCCCACTCGATATAAATAAACTTGTTTTATAACTTTATTATTGTTTAAATTTATTCTTATCTTTTATTCCAGGTTGAGTCTGTTGAACATGCAACAACCTATCAAATGATATCGCAATATTGAAACCGTCGAAAATTTTAAGGTAAGCTTTTTTCACCAAATTCTTATCATTCTAATAATAAAAATCAATTGTTATTTATTTATTTTTTTTTTTTCTAATAAGAATTTATGGTCAAATGATTTAGCCTTGTTAAAATTCCATTGAAGAACAACAAAACAACAAAATTTTCATAACCGGCATTAAATTATAAGTGTATGTTATTATTATTTTAAATTAGAATGTA
>JAZBGX010002031.1:0-12369 GCA_037414775.1 Zonitis immaculata | reverse complement strand
ATTTTTAACATTGAGTTTTCTAATTTGTTATAACAGATGTTGTTTCCCGTTATAACACTTTGGTAATAATGTGTTGTTGTTGTTGTTGTTTGTATTTTGTGATTTTTGAACTGGAATGGAAAAAATAAACAATAGAATACAGGGAGATATAAACATGTATATATAGTGTGGTTGGAAATTTGTACAGATAACATCTGCCTTTGACATTTTTGTATCAGAATATTATTGAGAATAAACTTTTTGAAGTTTTTCTTTCGCTCGTTTTTTTTTTCGCGTGTTATAATTATAATGGAAAATAATGGAAATTCTATCGAATAAATGAAATATTCCGTACAAAAAACTAATTATAAAAGGTTGGAATAATTGTGACAAATAGCCCCAGACATTGGTTATATCCAATGTCCGATAACATATATTTATGAAATTAGTTCCATTTTAATGGTACCTCTGTGCTACATTAATCTTGATCTTATCAGTAATTATTTTCAATACATACCAGTTGGGATCATTCTAAATAGAGTTATTAGAAATAAATGAATCCATTTATCTATAATATTACCAATTTATGGACGAGAGCCCTATATGATGATAATTAGCTTGAAATCGAAAATGAATATCTGAATTTTCTTAGAGATCTAGTCTAATCGTGTTTAGAATATGTGAGATTATTCGATTGACTTCTCTTCCAAAAATTTTTACATTGCTTTTATTAACTGCAAGTATTGGATCGGAGTATTCGAAGTGTCTAGCGAATCATCGGAATAAAAACTGAAGTCTAGACTTTCTATTTTCTACAAATCAGTTTTGGAACTCGAAACATGCAATCCAAGCTTGATTGAAAGAGTTTATAAAACACGCTTATCATAAGTTATTATTTTTTACCATAAGTGAAAGTGACAACTGAAGAATTTCAGATTATTGAATTCACTAGTGAGATTCTTCGTCTTCTGTGTCCGTTACCGAAATAACTTTGCTAGATGCTGCTCGAAACAATGATACTGAAGATTCTTAGATCCACAGTTAAGATATCCGCCTGCGTTCCGACTCACTACTTTCAATAATTTGTCCTTCATTATAAACTGTAACACATTATATCGTTCTTCTCTACAACCACTACTAATAGTTTCGGAGACGATACCATCTACATACTTTGAAAAATTAATCTTCCTTCAGTTACTATATTACTATAATAAATAGTAATATAGAATAAAAATTTCCAACTTTTCTATATTTTAGCTCCCCAAGATTTCTTCCGGAATCAACAATCATTATCTCGAAAATCAATAGTTTTCCATTGGATTGTAACTATTCCAAGTTATACAATGCTTCAACATAGCATAAACTCAAAGGTTCAATTTGAATTTATCAACGAAGATCATCATCATCATCATCATCTTAATAATCATTGACAATAACAACAAGACACTAACGAATTTACAAACGAACAAAACTAAATTTCAACAAAATATCTACAAATATAACAATAGCAAACAATTTACATAGAGTAATTAAATAATCAAGGACAATTGTTGGAAATTGTTAAAATTTTAACATTTCATCATTGAAAGACAATTCTCTTATGGGTGTTTTTCAAATAAAATTTTTCGAATAATAATAATAATGTATTACGATTGCATTAATGAAATAGCTCTCTGTAACATTTTTGTTTTTCAAGTTTATGTTGCAGAGATAGGTATTATATTTATATGCCTGTTGGGACAATAAAGTTGAACGTTAAATTATTCGAGCGTAATACGGGACAAACAACACAAAGTTGAAACTTAACAATACTAACAACAGCTAGAAGTTTTGTGTTATTGAATAAATAAAACAAGATATAAAATTTTAGAATTTACCATAATATATTATGAATTTGATCGATTTTGCTTTATTAACTGTTCAATTTTGATAGATAAATCCTTTTCGCTCGTATATAAGTATATGTAGAGAAGAAAATAGAAGTCGGCTACGTGATCTTTGTGAGATTTCCTATTTTCTATTTTGTATTATAAAAACGGTTAGAAAAGGATATATGTATATATGAAGAACTATAGTTGATGTCCTTTCAATTTGTTTCAGGAAATGTCGATTGTAAAACACGACCATTCATCTCTGCCCGATGTGGAATCTTATCACTTTATCCTTATCCAACGGTTTTGTCTGTACATGAACAGAAGCTTTTAGATTTATAGATTACTATATAAAAAGAGATTTCTCTTCTAAAATTGTAAAATTCTCGAATATTTCCACCATTTCTTTACTTCGATCTATTATTTTTTATGAGCTTTAATTTTTTGTATTTTTTTCTTTTTGGTGTTCATCTCGCTACGATAAAAGCACAGCTTAACTACATAAACTCAATTTACTGGACAAACAGTTCACACATCAAACAACCCTCTACTATACAACATAAATCAACATTGAAGGTTTCATCTTTCCTACCTCAATACACACATACATATACCGGATGTCTTTTAACTGAAAGGCTTAAATTAAAGAGGCAATTAGCGGATAGAATTTTAAAACAAAATGTCTCTCTCTCTCCATGTATTAATAAATAATTGAGTTGAAAAATCAAAAGATACAAGATGTACTTTTTGATTTCTTCTATCTACCTGTGAAATTTGATCGTTTAATTTCGGGACACTCTGTATACTCTATATAAATGTTCAAGCATCTACATAGAACACGTATTGCTACTATCTGTTATAAATACGACTAGTATCTTGTCAACGATGTCACGACCAACGGCAGAATGACGATAATATCTCTAGGTGTTTTATCATGCCCGAATGTCAACATATTGACTGAGAGAAAATCGACAAGAAAATGGTCTCAAAGTATATACCCGAAATATTTACAAAAGACCGAAAAACTACAATTCTCCATTACATGTCTATTTATATTTATATATATTTTTTTTTTGTTAATAAAACTAACAGTTGAATTTACTATAAATATTTGAATAAGATGGGAATGTTTATTGTAAGTGGATATCATCGAAAGATAATTACTACATTTCAAATTAACAACTAAATAAATATAGGCTCTATAAATTCACTTAATTCAGATTAGTACGAGATAATCTCTTCGAGATTTTGTCGAAATCTCCAACTAGGCTGTCCATTTGTGGAACAAACGATTAAACTGGGAATAACTTGTTGGGTAATTGAGTGGTTGATTTTCTAAATGTCTAAAAAACCAAGTAACACTTTTATGTGTTCGGCGGCTTTGATTCGATTACCGAAAACTTTTTGCTAGAAACTCATGCACGCAATGCTTGCTTTGTATGACCATGAGTTATTCCTTTGGTGGATTAACTTCTGCAAACGTCCCATGAACTACTTAATTATAAAATATTCATTGTTTCAAACGACGGTAACTATAATCTTCAATCGCTAGCATCTCCGACAATCTATATTATGTGACCAGTTATGATCCGTTTCGTGAAAGTAGGGAAGTCATGCTTTTTTTGGACAAGATTGATGCAAACTAGTTTTCCTCAGCAATTGTCAATACAGTGAGTTACAGATAATCGCCCCCAAAATTGGCACGGTAGCTCAATATGGTGCCACCAGCTTACAGGAAGAGAAAATCGCTGCGATCCTTTCAGATGATAAATTCCTGATATTTTTTACACATTTAGCGAATACCAACATTTGTAATTTAATTATTTTTGTGTACTTTCGATTCATATTTCCTTTGGAATAATTCAGCTCCATTAATTTTTAATTAAAATTAATAATAATCCTAATAAATGAATGAAATAAATTATTATTAAACAATAATACTCGTTTAATGAGATTTGTGTTTTAATTTAATAAATTTATACAATTCATTAGTTATCACTTTAATCGGGATTGTATAGATTGAGGTGAATTGTATATTTCGAATTTTATTAATAGTCATTATAATAATTTTATTTATAATTAAATCGGAAACAGTAATTATCCCAGTGGCCAAATTGTGAATTTCTCTTTTTCTCCTTTAAGTTTGTCTATATCTAGTTGGAATTGTTCATTTCCCAACAGATGATACCAATTTCCATATCATTTATGAATATTCATCGTTTTTTTTTACCCCTCAGAAAAACAGTGTACAAACAATAACTGTATATTTATATTTATATAGTTAAAGTTGAGAAGAACATCTCAGGAGTCTCTTTTCTTGTATTTCGTGTCTTATTGTCTATTTTCCTTATATTCATATTATATTATTTTATTTTATTATTGTAATAATATAACCGAAGTTTTGGTCTTTCTAGAAACATTCCCACTAACTAGAATACATTTATTATTGTTAACAATTTTCGTACAAATATATACGAAGATTACTAATCATCAACAAGAGAATGAAACAACAGGCGGATATATCTCAAGAGACGAAAATAGCACGAACTCATTTATTTATCATTTTGTATTCAAATAAGTCGTATTAATTATCATGTTGTGAATCTAAATATAGAAATTATATCATCTTAGTCTAGAATTTACATTGTTTAATTCGAAACTTGAACACTACGTGGTATGTCAGGGAATTTTCAAATAACACTCACAATAAATATATTGAGAACAAATTCAGATTCTGTCATGGAATAATTTTGGCAACATACGTATTATTTTATCAAATCTAATTTACTCCTGAGCTTACATGATGTTATTTGTGATATCACTTATATCTTATATAATCCGGTCAAATAAGGTGGAGAGAAGGGTCAATTTCGGATTTAAAAATAATAAGCTGTAAATTTATATAAGGCTTTATTCTAATATTTTATAAGTTAGACCAAAAGTCTCATAAAATCGAATATCTACCACTCACGATGTTTTTTACTTCTAAATATCTCGTTTTCTATGTTCTGAATGAGTTTTAGAGCTTATAGTGCAGTCAGATCGTCAAATTCTCTAAAAAATTTAGTCTTAGACAATATTCCATAAAGTCAACCGTTCTGGAAATATAGAGCAAAGGATGGGTAAAGCTCTTATAGGCTTAACAAACTTTCGTGAATCTGCCAATCAAAAAACTGTCTCCATAATAGGAAAAAGGGCAATGTGAAGACACAAGTATATTTGTTTGAATGCGTTTGTGCTCAATGTAATCGACAAGCATGCCTCAATGCTCAATCAACTTGATTTTGATTTTAACAGAGCACGCAACAGAGATCGACGAAATTTCTGATTTTCCGCCAACTTGTTCTATATAATGTTGCTAGATGTAAAATTCATCCTGAAATCAAATATGCTACTCACTTGTTTCTGAGGACGGGGTCGTAACATAGAGACTCCTCCTGTAGAAGGAGAAAATCCGCTCTTGAGTTATCACACGTATCACACATACGGTTGAACGCTCACCATTCTTGACGCTTTATCTCAATAACGATTAACTTTATCAAATATTGTCTAAGGGCAGATTTTCGTAGAACTACAACTTTTCTAACTTCAAAAATCAGCACAGAGAGAATATATATTTACAATAAAACAGATTTTTTAACCTCTGGTGTTGAATATCTTGAGTAGCAGACACGAGATTTGATAAGATTTCTCAGCCAACTTTGAGCTTTATACAAATTTACAGCGTGTTGTTTTCCATTTTAAGGTTAAACCTCATTTCACTGGGCAATGGGGACATTCAATTTAATGTACGTCTTAATAGCCTGCATGATATTACCAGAACATCACCATTTATAGTTCAAGACAAATAGCCGATAATAGATGACTTACAGATCCTAATAATTTGCATTACTTCATTCGAATATTAACTACGATTACTAGAGACAGTCGATTAATTTTTTCCAAATTTGCTTCACTAGCAATAGAAAAATATATAAAATAGACATCTAGTTAAGGTTTTGAGCCATATAGTATTCTAGAAATATTACACGCATCACTTATAGCTTGTCAAAAATAGCTGATGATATGGATAAAGTAATGGTCGTAACGATTTCCGTAACGTGTACTTTTTTCCTGATAAGAATTCGAAAATTGCCAAGAAAACTCTCAACATTCTCACATTCTCAAATTCTAATTTTTTAAATTGCGAATCTACACTTCTTTGGCCATTAAATCGAATTTGTTTTATTCAATCTAGCAATAAATCAATTAAAATTTCCATGATTTGTATATAAAGAAAATTGGATTGATTAATTAATCAAAATATTGAATAAAGATTGTTTTGATATTAAATTAATTAATAAAACGAATCAAATCACTCGAGGACTATTTCTGTATATGGACTTTTGATTACAATTTTAATACCAATTAAACTTGCATTTATATAATCAAATTATTATAGTTTGGTGCTAGTTGAAATTGAAATAAATCCTAGTACAATATACTAACAATTAACTACCATTACTATCAATATCATGATCATCATCATCGACAACCTCAATGAAATTGAAACGAAATCTTGCTTTTACGATATTCACTAAATGTGATTAAATATAAAACAAGGAGTATATTGAATAGAATCACCAATACCAATGGAAAATTAATTAATAATACACTTACTCGTTTATATAACGCCATTAAATTAATTCTAATTGATTTCTATATAGATAATTCTCTTATCTATTATAATAAACAGATCAAAATACGATCACAATTTAGTTGATTAGTCTAAATTTAAGATTATGATCTAGATCACGATCGAAACTATGCCTACTTTATTGCAGTTGTTGTGTCTCTGGTGTCTCTCTAGTTATCTTTCAGTTATCCCATCCAGACTATTGCATACAAGACTGAAATATGGACCTAGCGTTTTCTTTATGGCTATGAATACCTTGCCGTTAGTAATTTTCTCATGATAAGAGTCAAATCCTTCTAAGAAGTTCTATTCCACATATACCTGCAATCTCTTTGAATCCTAGATTTTTTATTATTTATTATTCTTACTATTATTATTTCAATTTTAATTCTGAACGTTATTATAGTTAGTTATATAGAATACATGAATTTCAATAGATGCTCTATTTTAAATGGTTTTTAATTACATTTCAAAGCGAAACCACAAATGCAATAAAGACACAACTGCAAGACTATATGCCGGTTCATTTTATTATTGCCGCAATACTATTGTTGCATTTCAATCTTTAATCCATTTAATAACAACATTCACACTAATTGTACAGATATTTTAAACAATAACAATTTCTATATAGCCCTATATATACATTTATACAGACAAATATTTGTCCTTTAGGATTGGTTTTGTTTTATTTTTTTAACGTAAAATTTGTTTTGTTTCAGGTTATTTCTGGCACATAACCGATTTCCATTATTACGCCCATCTATACCTTCACGGGGGTGATTCGAAGAAAGGTAAGTTTCTATAATGTTTATATTCCTGAATTTATGTGGGTCTATAAAACAAATATAATCGAAAATATTTCTTTTGTTATTATTGGGTTGTATTGATTATGGAATATTGTTGAAGTCGGTTCGAAAATTTATTTGCTATATAACTATATATGTAGAAGAAATATCAAGCTAAAGGCAGTTTGGATCAAACAAATAGACGACATAAAGCTGGGAGGAGTTCAAACTATTCAATTTCCGCTGCCAGTTACAGTGGTGGTCAAAACGACAGGCGTACTTTTGAGCTATTATATAGTTTAATAATTAATATCCGTCAGTTGATGATTTTCTAAAGAAAAATTTACCAAAACAACATTATAGATTGTTCTAAATGTAAAAGGGTCAAGTTACCAAATGAACAGAACAAGATCATAATAATATCCGAATCCCACCCACACTTATATAAATAGAGACAGTTACGCACGTGATAAGGGCGTTGGAAATACGTCCTGTTTGTCTCGAGCATTAGGACGGATCAGAGTACTATTTGCACTCGAGAAAAACCAATATAGCTTGTTTTTCATCATTGCTTCACAAAACAATCAACAGACTTGACATCTGAGTGAATCAATCATGTTTAGTTACTCGCCTAATAGACAATACAAAAAAAATTCTACTGATCCTGCAACGTGGTCCTTTAAAAACGAAATAATCTATAGAAAATTGTTGTGTAAGAATTTATGTTGAAATTTAACAACAGACAAGCTTATATTTATAGGGAAATGTAGATTGTTAAAAATGTGCGCCAGCAAGATGTAAATTTCCTTCTATCCATATAACAATTCACAAAAATATATATAAATAGTCTAGCTTGTCGTTGTATTTGGCTGTTTTTATTGGTCCAACTATTGAAAATGGAAATGGAACAAAAAACAACCAAATACGAACAATATTTTTCTATTTGCTATCTCGATTGTGATCAATTTTTTGTAGCTTCATCGTAACTTCTCAACTCTTTATTCACAACATCCCCAACTTTATTGAATCAATAATGTTCGCATTGGAAATCTAACGAATTTTCATTAACTTAATGCTTCTATTCGTAACTATAATCCATTTATAAAAATTTCGTCGACGCTTATTTTGGTTTTGTTTTCCGTATATAAGATAGCTCAGTAAAAGAAGAAGAAAAAATTAATATACACGAATCACTTAACAAAACGGGACTTTTTTGCAACTGTCGACTAGCCAATTACTCAAAGGATTACTAATTTTTTCATCTTAAAAACATCAGATAATTGTACAATCTCCATACTATACAGCGTGTTCGGAAATTCAAACGTTGATCTAAAGCTTTTCTTATTTTTGTCTGATAATAGAAAAATTGGCGAATCAGGAAGTTGATTTTGATTCAGCCACTTCACAACTACTTACCCGATTACGTTTAATACTCGAATAATCTTTAGTTGATCCTATCGAAAACATTGAACGCTACAATTTATTATATTGATAAATCAAGCTATTCTGGCACGCTGTATATATAAATTTCATAACTATAATTGAGCTTGTATTGGTGTGGATTTATAGTTGGAATAGCTCTATTGTCGTCACAACGGTCTACTCCAATTAATTAGGAGGAAAAGTAATGACGGTTAGTTGGTGGTCGTCAATTCCAATAGAACTACTACTGCGCTATTCTTTCCTCTCATTATTATTATTATTATTTTTTATTTTTGGCACAATAGTCTTAGAAGAGCGGAAATTGCAAGGGAAATAAAAACCGAATTCGAATAAATCACCGACTCCCAGCGCATATATAAGAGAGAGAGAGAGAGAATTGCTTATGACTATTTTATTCAACGAACAATATAGTTAATGTTTACTTGTATTTAAAAATCAAAAAGCCACAAAATTGGATTTTTGCACTCGTAGTTTATTTAAATCTAAAGTACGCACACACCAAAAAAAAATTGTATTGTACGATACAAAAGTTTTCCGGATAATTCTATTTCGTGCGATTTTTATGAGTGAAAAGAGTCTATTGAATTTCAATTTTTTCTAAACAATAAATTCGTATAATTAATAAATGAAGTGCTATTAGATTAAAATGTAACGGACACATGTACATTAAAGAATCAAATGGAAAACAACAGAAATAGCAAGGTAGTATAATAATGACGAACGTTGAAAGCACTCTCTCACGCAACCTCTCTCTACTATAGTATACTTTATTCCTTTATATACACACATATACAATAATCCATCCTACTCTTTCATTATATTATTGTATACATCTCGTCTCTCATTTGTACCCTTTATAATCGTGACGGACAAGAGGACCCTCGAAAATAACTTTTCCACTCAACCATCATTGTTGTAGGAAATTCACCATGCGTTCACATCGTTACAAATATATATAGAAAGCAATTACAATCACCAGTTACCAAATTTATTGGACACGTTGGAAACTTGAAATTATTGCCTCTTATTATTATAATAATATTCAATTTTTGTTTATTGAATTTCCAACAACATCTCATTTCGATTATAATCTTAAGCTATTTAAAATTCATCTTACAAGTTGAAATTCAATTTTTTTTTATCTTGATCTTGATACATACATATGTTTGTAATACTAATGGAGAAATATATTCGATATTGCAGTAGTGATCGGAAATTGATCTGAATAGATTATGAATTCTAGATTTCGTGCAAATTTCCTCGAAATTGGATTGAAAATAAAATTGGATTTTTAATTTAAATAAAATCTGCACAATCATTGTTTTCCATTTTCACTATTTATATATTTGTATATCTATATATATATATATGTGGAAAAGTATAGGGGAATGTATGATAAAATACGGGTATAACGTTTCACAACTAATAAATCTCAACCAAGTCGCCATATATTAAAATCATTCATCCACAAATATTCAACATCGATATTTTATCAATATTTTTCGAACATAGCTCAACGTTTTTTCCTTTTTTTTCCTTCTCTATTGATCGATTTTATTGTTATGGTTGTTGTTGTTGCTGTTATAGGTTGTTGGCGGCCAGAACATGAAAGTACACAACCGACACGGAATCAAAGACGCCCAATGGGACGTTATGGGGATTACAGTTGTGATTCGCCATGGGAATTAATCGAATCAGCTGCAAGGGCAATGATGTCAAGACAAAACGATAACGTTGAATTCGTCTTATGGACCGGGTGAGTAATATAATTTAATACAATGGTAGGTAGAATCAAATTAATTTTGAAATGAATCTTATCAACAATGAAATATTAAATTCTTTCAACAAGAAAAAAAAATTACACAAAATTATTTAATATTTCGAACAAATCTAACATCAAAGAAAGGAACGGAGATTCAACGTTTAATTAAAATCTACGAATGTTATAAAAGTGACATAGAAATCTCAAACAATACAATCATTTGGAATTATCGAAATACATTTGGGACGAAATCGAAAAATACCCAAAACTATAACATACCGATAAACAAAAAACAAACAACAGATAAGTGAACGTGGTGAAATTTGAAGGATAAAACTGCTGATTCTTGCTGTTGTTGTTTTTTGTTTGTTTTTTTTTTGTGTTCTGTATAAGGATATGGACAATATATACGATAACGTATAACAGTCCCTTGGCTATATAAAAATAAAAACTATTCGTGTCTTGAATCAACATTTTTCTTTGAGAATAAAATTACGAAACTAGAAAAATATTCCATCACTTTCTTGATGGGTAAATTCTGGGTAGATATACCGCAGGATTTATTGTACCGTTTAAAATGATTAATTTGCCTGAGAATTCAGATAGTAGCCTTAACCTCTCACTAATCCGCAATCTTCTAGTTGGTAACAGTTTGGGAAATGCCATAGAATTTTTATTTATTGAAAATTTCTTGTTAATTATCTAGTATTTTCTTGATTTTTCTGATTCTTTGCAGAAAAACAACCAACATAAATATTAAACAAATCTAAACTATTGCAATTTTATTCAACAATATTTTTTTTGAAATTATAGTAATTCTGAATTATGTGACAGTTATAACAGATAGTGAGCTTTACCAGATGTAAGTTTTTATTTTTGATAGGAAAAAAGTTTGCTTTCCAAATCCTCTAAATAAAATAGTGTTATTGTTGTGTGTTTTGTTTTACTTTCTTTTCTTTTTTGAACGTTCTCGTTTTTATTTTATAGAATTCCCCATTTTACATTTGCTATTCATTTGAATTTTTAATGTTTCCTTGACAATATCTTGGGTTAGTTTCAAGTTTATGAATGATTGAAATTTATCCAACTTTTTTCTCCTCTTCCTCTTGGTTTTATACTTTTCATTTCATAAATTTATTCATGAAATAACTAAATAGAAAAAATATACTTCGATTTCTCTTGCTCCCTTTTAAACTAATAACATCATCCTTGCATATATATATATACGTATAGGTTGATGTTGTAGTTACCGAATAGAAGAAAAAAAAAACAGGAAAACTTTCTCTATAAACTCGTCTTTATTCAAAGTTTGTACCGAAACTTTTTTAATTTGAACGCTCACTAAACTGGAATAGATGACTTCCATATGTGAAGCAAAAAAAAAATTGTATTGTATCCGATAAAAAATCACTGTTCAGTACTTCAATACCAGAAGACCAGACAAATGGTGTTTTGAAATCCAAAAAAAAAAAAATGATAATATAGTGAGTTGGGTATTGTTTCTCGAACTAGCTGTTGTAGCATAGACCATGCTACTTGTGTATGTGCAATTGTGAACTCATGTATTATTTTGTAGGAGATACACTTAAGCTTTCCATGGACGCTTCAACTAAATTCATAAGCTGCAATCGACTTATCCCCAGTGTGCAACTTGTAACAAAGCCTTTTTCTTTACAATCCCATCAATAAATAATTGAAGTGTAAGCTTGGCTCACTTTGTTCAGGAATCCATATGGCTTTACGTTTCATATTGTTTTAGAGAGTCCAGGCTTCATATCCAGTAACTAGGTTTTCTAAAAACTGTTTTCTAGGCAGACGAGAAAGAAGCGATAGATTGTGAGCTATAGCCAT
>JAZBGX010002029.1:0-14836 GCA_037414775.1 Zonitis immaculata | reverse complement strand
CCATGTATTTTTGTCATTTCTTTCAATTAATTAATTACACTGTAATTTAATAATAATAATAATAATAGTAATAATTATGATAATTGCCAATATTTAATCAATAAACGGGGGCATTTTCCGAAAGTGACTGAATTTAAGCAAAATAAATAAGTTTTAATAGTAATAAAAAATAAAAAAAAAATTGAATAAACAAAAGTAGTTTCTCTTATTTATAAATGTTAATTGAACGTTCATAACTAAATTTAAAAGAAAAATTATAAATATATATATACCAAATGTTAACGATAAATTGTTTATATCAATATACAAAACTATAAATAATTGAATATTTGTAAATAAAATATAAAATATTATCTAACAAAATAAAGGCGTTTATCTACAATCTACATTATATATTACCTTATCAATTGTATGAATCGAACGAATTTTATAGTTTTGCTGTTGCATGTTACCTTCAATAATTATTATTGTAAGCACGGTGTTTTTTGTTTTTCTTTTTAAGTTTCGGGTAAACATCCCTTTGAGCCCTTATCACCGAATAGCTGAATCTGAACTACCATAAGCTCTTTACATCCACAGGAAAGTTTCCCTTATTTCCAAATTTCCCATGGCTGAACCATAAAGATATGATGCATAATCAAGAATTCCTTAATTGTCATAGTAAAACGAAACATGGAAGATTGAGAAATGCATGAAACCTTCTCGAAGTTGTAAGAGCTGTTATTGTGGAGTGTTAATAATTTGTTGATATCAAGTTCAAATTTTGCTAATCAATTCCTCTTATCAATAAATTAGTTACCTACCGTACTGAATCCTCCACGCTCAGCCATCTATGGTGATTGTAGTGCAATTGACCATACAATTCAAAGTAGCAAGGTATGCGATTGATTTTTGTTAGCCAGAACTCTTATAGTATTCACATTTGATCTCTTTTACTTTGCGTACTTCTTTAGACATGAACTTTCCAAATTCAAGATTTCTTCAGTACCTACGTTGTTTACGTGACGATCTATTAAGCCCAATAACTTGATATAAAATCAATAAGTTAATGTCAATCTTACAATTTTGCAAAGACTACTGATAGTATTGTAAAGTGGTTGTACTCACCTCTACCTATATACATTACTTCTGAATAGAATAAGTCCAATTGTTTTTTCGAATCAACTCTATGAATAAACATTGAATAATTATACTAATATTAATAATATTTACCTCTGCTGTCGCTACAACCCTCGTCGAAGACCAACAACAACGCCCACTGAGCGGCGATACCATCCTTACCTTATCGATTATAGGAATCAATGATTTTACTTTTGTTGTTGTTATTGTTGTTGCATGTTGGAAAATTGTTTTAGTAGTACTACTGAAATTCAATTGTTCATAATGAATTTCCATTATACACAACAACTATATATTTTATGTTGTACAATTGGTTTAATGCCACTATATAATAATAATAATAATAATAATAAAACGTATAAATTCTATACAATTTCTTTGATAATATTATTAACAATTTTACATATTTATTCAATGAATGGTAGATTAAACTATATAAATAATAAGAACCTTCTAGAATTTATTAATAAATTATCTGAATCGATTTTAGCAATCGGAAATATTACCATTCGCATATATTTAATATTTTTCCATAATCATAATATTAAATTATTTATAATAAATATAAAGAAAATTGCAGCTAATATCGGTATAATTAATAATAATAAATCAAAATTTCTAATAAATCCAATAATTATCGTATTATTGATTATAATGGTAATTTTCGAATCATACTTATGGTACCAATTTGGTGGTATCAATTTTTTCCAATACAATATCGAAAAAAACATATTCCTATTTGGTAATGAATTATTAATATTATTATTAATTAATTTCACATTAATTATACAACAATTATTTGAAAATTTAAATAAATCATTAGAATTACAAATTCTATATTTATTGAATAATCAGTTTAATAATAATTACTGTTATTATCAAGAAATATTTAAAAATATACGAAAGAATTATTATGCAATTTGCGAAATTATCAATTGCTATAATAAAATCTACGGTTTTGTTATTTTATTATTAATAATCACAGTTCTAACAACAACAATACATTTCGTTAATACTGGTTTAATGTATTTAAAACAAAACACTAATGTAATTGTTGATGAAACAGAAAAATTAATAATTCTACTAAATAGCTTAATACAATTCGTATTTTTATTGGTAACAACTATTATTTTAATAGATAATTTAATTATATAGTAGATGTACATTTGAGAGAGCATGGGCGAAGCTAATTGTAAGTCTTAGAACCCTCCACACACTGCACCTCACCTCTCTTAAGTAGGGTGCGATGGACGCAGAGTTCTGAGATTTAACTCCATCTATGCTGTGTCAAATGTGAATCGTCTATATCAATACTCACTTATTTATCTATTTTTTTAGTTTATAACTGTTTTATTTGGTTATTCATGTAGAAATGTTGTTGGAGAATCTGAAAAAACAACGAAAATCTGTTATAAATGGTTGAGTCGTTCAACAATAATTCCAACAAATCAAGACAATGAGAATCTATTGAGAAATGAATTATTGATTTTAATTAAACAAACAATTAATGTTAAACCAATATTTACAGCTATTGGATTTATCAATATTGATTATACATTATTCGGTTTTCTATTTCAAACAATTCTATCTTATACGATCTTTACAATACAATTTATGGATAAATATAAAATAAAATATTAAATGGTATAGGTACAAGTGTTTTTCTGGCAACGGAATGTTACTCTTATGAGCACGGAAAAATGCCCCTTATTTACTGTTGGAACTCCTCTCCGCCCCTTCCCGATTCCATCAAACAATTCCCCAAGAAACACCTTGCATTCTCACATCCGGGGAAGGAAGAGCTTGTCTCCTAGTTTGAATAATGGTACAGTTTTTTTCTCTCTCTCTATCTCTCTCTCTCTCGTGCCATTATCGAGAGATAAAATCAGCTTCAATCTGCATCTACTCCCATAGAGATCACCTTACGGTATCAATCTGAGGCGGTGGTGATTTTCTTCAGTGAGACATGAGAGTTACAGAAGTTCCGAGGGCCCCCTAAATCACAGTTCACTTCCTCATATGGGACATTTTTGATGTCTTTTCTTATATTCTGTTTTTCCACTGATCCTAATCGGACAAGGAATTTCCGTTTCTTCAATTTTCAGTATTTTTATTATTTTCAGTAAATTTTAGACAAGCACGGGAAACTTTCTCCTATAGATATAGGAGCTTATTTGCTACGGATCAGCCATATAAGTTGGACGACCTTTATTTGCTCTCCATCAACATCTACCCTATCAAATTGGTAATTTCCAATGTAATTACAATAAAATACAAATATCGATTAGTAATTAATAAATATCAATGAGTATATTCCAACAATAATAAAATGGATTTGGAAATGTTTTCATATTATATAGAAACATTGTTATTAATAATTTTATTCCTATTATTAATGTATATATCGATTTAATTATAAGAATTGCATTATTTTTCATTTAACTGTAATAATAATAATAATAAGTGTTATCTATTATTGTGGTGTATCCCAAAATTGTATTGCAATCAATGTGTAAGATAGAACCGTTTCTAATATAAGTTTCAATAATATATAATCAACATTAAATATACCAGATGCTGTAAATTTCGGTTTTATATCAATTGTTTGTTGTATAAAATTCAATAATTCATCTTTCAATAAATTCTCATAATCATCTTTAGATAATCCAGATAATTGATTCAACCATTTATAGCAAATTTTCATTGTATTATCAGATTGTTTTACAATATTTTCACATAAATAACCAATAAAGAACGTAACAATCTAAAACAAACAAGAATCAATATTAAAAAAAAATTATATAGCGAATTAATCTCGATTCGTACTATAACCGAAGTGAATTTAATTAAATAAATTGTAATAAGACTACTTGTATTTGAGAGAATCGTACTATTAGGATCGAAAATATGTAAACAACCAATAGATACATTTAAACCTAACGCTATTGTCATTATGACTTGACAAAATATAACAAAACCGTAAATTCTATTATAAAAATCGATACCAATACAAATATACAAATGGAAATTGCGTAAATCTTTCAGAATTTTACTAAAATTCCGACGGAAATAATCATAACGATTTCGCAACATATAATCCAAATTGTATTCTAATAATTTATTGAAATAATTAAATGATTGTTCTAGAATTAATAGGAAATGTATTGTTAGAATTGATAGATTAAGTAAACTATAAATACAAAAATCTCTACTCAACGTATACAAATAGAATTTGTCATCAATAATATTTATGGATTGTAAATTACCCGAAATGGAAATTATAAACAATAATTGAACAACGAGAAATTTTATAAAAACAAAATATTTACGCCATTTTGTTATTCTAATAGATTGTTGTATTATCCAAATAAAATTGAAAAATTGTTCAATCTCCGCACTATTTTTGAATATCATATGGAATCGTATCATAATATTTGTAGATATTAAACAAAAATCGGATAGCATCAATGTAAATTGTAATATTTCATCGATGTTGTCTTTCTGACTAATTTGACTATGATTATATATCGCAAAACTACATAGAATTATTAGAATTAATATAGAAAGAATTGTATAAATTTTATAATAAAATATTGATGTAATTTTACGATTATCACCAATTTTATATGGTGGCATTAAACCAATCAAACTACATAACTTATAAATTGGATTTAAATAATATTGTGAATTCATTATGTCTCACTTCGAATTTTAAAAATTGAATAATGCCAAGCTTTCGATATAACAACATTATTGATAATAATTATCGATAATATAGAAACATATGGTTAAATATAAATGGAAAACTTATAATTAATTTGTTTGAATAACTAAACTAATGACTCAATATCATGAACTATTATTATAATCCAATTTATTAGAAATTTTCATGTGTCACCTTTTCCAATTCTTTGTGTAGATTAGGACTGTAACCTGGACTAGGCTTTAGAAAATTTTTTTGTGTAATTCATATAATTTTTCAGCCTTCTTCGGTGATTTGTCCATTGTTCAATATAGATCGTAACTATATAAAACATATCATAATGGCAACCAGGATTTCTTATAGACTTTATATGATTCGATCGATTCCTCTCCATCAAAAAATAGAGCAGGAAGCAGTGACACAAAGTCTGTATAACCATCGATCTAAAACAAAATTTAATTTCTGTATTAGAAGTCATACAGTATGTATAAACATAACATTATACGGCGCACGAACATATGTAATTAAAATCTTTTGATTAGGGATTAGGAATAATACAAGTTGATTGTTAAATATACTTGATGTTGTTAATTCGCCCTTATTTGAGATCATACCAACTGAACTGAAAAGAATGGTAGATTCTGAGGGCGTGTTTCACACTCATCGATTTAAATGATGAAACTATGATGCCAAATTATAGGTAATACCTTCAAATTTAACATTTTATTGATCGCCTAGAGCTTAGTTTGCTGTAATTTTCTATCAATGGTGTATTCTTACAAAATCTTGAATATACCAAATTGGCTAAAACGCGTTAGGTCCAATAAGTTTTCAAACACTATTCCTACAAAAACGAAATTTGATTTAAATCACCTCCCAATCTATAATAAACAATTAAAGGCTATTCTCACCATAAATATTTAAAATTAACTGTAATAATTATATAATATGAAACAATATTTGATTATCAATTGTTTTTTTTTTTTTAATCAAATTGTCAAAATTCAAAATTACACTTATACCGTGACATCTATCGGAATAAACAGAAACTAAATTTTTATAATCACAGATATAAAATGCGATATAATTATAAACAAAAATTTGAGTAATTCCAAAAAAAAAAACACAAATCATTAGATTCTTATCACAGTAATTAAACTATAAAAACAATAATTTCAATTCAAATAAATTTAATAATAGTCAGTGTGAATTTAACTTTAAATAGAAACAGTAGTACCAATCGTAACAAAAAAAAAAAAATAATTTTTTTTTGACAGACCTTCATAACCTTGAATCGTTATCAAATTTGTCAAAAACAATCTAAATTTAAGGTTGGAAAACCGTTAAATGATAATAATTAATTTATTATATAGTTATAATATCTAAAAATATTTTAAATCATTAAATTAATTCGAAATTCCAACTCAATTTAATTGTGTATTCAGTTGTTTTTGGTAATGGACAAATTTTTCAATAAAGCTTATTGCCAAGAGGTGGGTAAGTTTTAAATTAAACAAATTTTTTTGTTTAATATAAAATATTAAATTTCTAATAATGATAATAATAATTGGAATTTACGTATTTCTCTATAGGTTTTATCTGATAAAATTCCATATTTATTGTAACCTCAACGACCCTATATCGTTATCTATTCTTAAAATGCAACAATAGTGAATAGGATGACGAGAAAATTTCTTTTACAACCAAAAAATATAATACGATTATTACGAGATTAATTCAATTGAATCGATAAATATTTATTATACAATTCGTATCGATAAGTTCTTATCAAATTTTTACAAGGATTTATAACAATTGGGAATAATTCGATTATAAATGTAAATAATTCAAAAATATTGATTATATCGATCGTTAATTAACACTACACACACACACAACAATACAATTACTAATAGAAACAAATCCATATTCACAATTTATAATTACAAATTTCAGGTACTCACTCATTATAATTTGTTATCAAATAAATAAATAAAAGAAGAGAATTCGGTCATGGTTGAGTTGCTTAGCACCAAAAATAAACTATTATCCCGGCTTTGCTAATTTCATTTTCAATGACAAATTTTTTTATTTATATTTTTTAATATTTACTTTTTGCGAAAAGAACTTTTACATAATAATGTTGAACGAATTCCATATAATTTTGTATGCATTTTTAACAATTTATTTCACACACAATATCAAATTATCATTAGAGACTAAAATACGTGATCTGCTGATTGAAACGTTTACCTTAACACTATTATAAAATTTTATTTTTAAACACCATCTCCGTCACGTCACGTTAATATAAAAAAAAGAAAAATGTAAATTCACCGGACTTAGATGCAACTATTCCAAATTTTCGAGTCATCAATGTTGAAATTGTATTTGTTATTAGAATAATCAGAAATTATGTCTACTATTGCAAGACAAACCCATATTATGATTGAGGTTAGTTGTAATGATTCAAAACAGTAATTGTAAAAACAAATTGGGAACACTTTGTACTTGAAGTGACTTTTGATTTTTCATCAATTGTTAATTGATTGTTTTATTTTTTGAAGGGTGGTGGTTATTTGAAGCGTGCCAATGCCAATCAATTACAAGAAATCTTCAATAAATACGCTAGTAAAGAGAAAAATGGTGAGAAATTTATGACCGCCGAAGATTTCGTTATTAACTATTTAGGTTTATTCGATCCAAATAATTATAATCGTTATTCAGTTGATTTATTAGCTGCTATTGTTGATACAAGTAAAGATGGTCTTATATCGTATGCTGAATTTCAAGCATTCGAAGGTCTATTATGTTTTCCGGATGCTTTATATAAAACGGCATTTCAATTATTTGATACGAACGGCAATGGAATGGTCAGTTTCCGTAAGTATTCACAATAATTTCCAATATAAAAATTATTATTTATTTTCTATTTCCAGATGAATTTGTTGAGGTGATAACGAAAACGGAACTGCATAAACGTATGCCATTCAATTTAGATTCACCATTTGTTAAATTATATTTCGGTAAAGATAAGAATCGTGTTATTTCATACAATGAATTCAGTCAATTTCTACATGATTTCCATGAGGAATATGCAATTGAAGGTTTTCGTAGAGCTGATAAAAATGGTACCGGTTTTATATCGGTTATGGATTTTCAAGATATCATGGTCAGCATCAAAAGTCATTTATTAACCAAACAAGTACAATCGCATCTAATTGAGGTAATCAATCATTATTGAACAATTTAGTGAAGAACCGATTTAGTGTTGTTGTTGTTTTTTTTTTTTCAAAATCGAGAAAATTTAATTTTTGAAATTTTTGTTATAGATATTTTTTGTTTTTCTGTCTTAAATTATCATTATTATTATTATTATTATTATATTAGGCAGCACAAGGATCACACAGTGGCCGACGTGTTAGTTTTCCATATTTTATTGCATTCAATTCATTATTAAATAATATGGAATTAGTTAAACGTATTTATTTAAATGTAACAAATGGACATCGTAATCAAGATGTATCTAAAGAGGAATTTATGCATTCAGCACAAATTATGTCACAGATGACACCATTAGAAGTTGATATATTATTTCAATTATGCGATGTTCTACATCAAACTGGGTAAATATCAAAAACAAAAATATTATTCACTCCATTTATAATAATAACAAAACATATAAATATATGTACAGTATATAAAATTTGTAAGTATTTCATCAGTATTATTACCACTCAAATTATTATTATTAATAGATTTTTAAAATTACAACTTAAATTGGATGATTAATTGTAATTAAAAAAAAAATGTACTGTTTTTTTTTTTGTAATTGCTGCTATTTTGGATAGATATTTGTATAAAGAAGAACATGATAATTGGGATGGGTGCGTGTCTTTTTCCTATTTATTCAATTTATAAATAAACTGGGACGGTGGTAACAAAAAGTGAATACCCATCGATTATTGGATAATTCAATCAATTAAAAATACAAAGAGAATAAATATTACGGGTAGATGTTTACAGCTGTCGCATAACTCGTATTTTCTCCCATAAACCATGTGCAATGAACACCATATGATCATAAAGGTAGCTATATAATGATCCAGAGAGATAACTGCCATTCTATCAATTGTAAGCCAGTTGGATCAATATGTTATATTGATATATACAGCGTTAAAGAACTATTAACCACTGGAGACCAACAATCGGGCAATCCTCCATAATCCAGTGTGATTACCAGCCAGTTTGCCTCAGTAAGCCATGAGAAGGTTCTATTTCATGATCATTGATAGTTACTGGAGTGACATATGAGGGTACGGAATTTAACAACCCGGTCCTATAGAAATTGTTGTGTGTATTCTCTTTAGAATTGGACAGCTGATGTGCTAACTGGAAATGAGCTGGGAGCTCACTATATCCAGCTCCTGTTGATTAGCAAGCCGGGCAAAGATTGTCATCGACACTCCAAATCCGGCTACAATAGGACGGAAATGGATGGTCGTCAGGTCTGCTACTCTTTCTACTGAAGATAAACCCAACAAACACCTACATCGACTTGTAAACATCTAGCCGTAATATTTATTCTCTTTCTATAAACAATTACTATAATCAATCGATGGGTATACACTTTTTGTCACCATCTCCCGGTCTAATACTAATGTAAATTTATAAAAAAAATCGATTTGATATCAATTATTGTTACAGACGTATTGTTTATAATGACCTAAATGCAATTGCACCTGAACAATATTATAAACAAATAACGAATCGTTTAGCTGAAATCCATGCAGTTTCTGTAAGTTTCCATCAACAATTGACTATTAAAATTATTATTTTCATGTTTTATTTTCTAGAGTCCCGAAGAGCGTGGTATTATAATTCAAGTATTAGAAAGTACATATCGATTTGCACTCGGTTCAATTGCTGGTGGTAAGTTTCTCATCTATTTGTTGTTGTTGTTGTAATTTTATTATGTTGTTTGTTAATTAATAGCGGTCGGTGCAACAGCTGTATATCCAATTGATTTAGTTAAAACCAGAATGCAAAATCAACGTACCGGTTCATTTATTGGTGAATTAATGTATCGTAATAGTTTTGATTGTTTCAAAAAAGTTATAAGACACGAAGGTGTATTTGGTTTATATCGTGGTCTAGTACCACAACTAATGGGTGTAGCACCGGAGAAAGCTATCAAACTTACTGTAAAATATTATCTCATTGAAATTAATTGAACGATTTTTAGTAATAATAATAATAATTGTAGGTTAATGATTTTGTTCGTGATAAATTTTATGATAAAAAAGGTAATATTCCGATTTATGGGGAAATAATTTCAGGTGGATGTGTAAGTTTTTTTTTTTTTTCTATTAATTTTATTATATTTTTAATTGTGTTGTTTTGTTAGGCTGGCGCATCCCAGGTGATCTTCACAAATCCTTTAGAAATAGTTAAAATACGTTTACAAGTAGCTGGTGAGATAGCTAGTCAATCGAAAGTACGTGCCTGGACTGTTGTTAAAGAATTAGGTTTATTTGGTTTATATAAAGGTGCTAGAGCATGTCTATTAAGAGATGTACCATTTAGTGCTATATATTTCCCAGCTTATGCACATACGAAAGCAAGTTTAGCCGATGAAAATGGTTATAATCATCCTATATCATTATTAGTAGCTGGTGCTATTGCTGGTATACCAGCTGCTTCACTTGTTACACCGGCTGATGTTATTAAAACACGTCTACAAGTTGTGGCACGTGCCGGCCAAACAACATACAACGGTGTATTGGATGCAACGAGAAAAATTTATATAGAAGAAGGTTTTCGTGCATTTTGGAAAGGAGCAGTTGGTGTGTAAATAAAAATATCATTCTTAATAATTATAATTAATTTCGACAAAATTTTATAGCTCGTGTATTTCGATCATCGCCTCAATTCGGTGTAACTCTATTAACTTATGAAATATTACAAAGACTTTTATATATTGATTTTGGTGGAACGTAAGTTTTTTTATTTTAATAATAAAGTAAAGAACAATTGGGGGGCTAAAAATAATTTTTACAATTCTAGACGACCGTCTGGTTCTGAATTGAAAGTACCAGCTTTAGATGGTAAGAAGCCACAAAATCCGGATCATATCGGTGGTTATTCTGTATCGATACCGATTTTCTCAGGAATTGAAACGAAATTTGGTTTATGCTTACCGAAATTCAGTGTACAAACTGTTTAGATAGAGAAAATGATGAACAATTTTTATAGAAATTTTTTTATAGTCGTTTTTTTTTTAGTTGCGAGCTAACTGGCTGGCACCAGATTTACAAATACCTAATGATAATTGTAAATAAGTCTACTTTTAAATATTGTTATACATATATAACTTTTTTTTTATATAGAAAAAGTATGCTTTATCGGATTTCTGTAGACAAATTTCTGATTATTATTTTAAATTATTTCTCCACTAATATTCTAAATAATAATAATAATAAAGTATACACTGTTGCTCTAACATTTTTATCACCACAACTCCCACATTTTTTCATTCAATTATTCTCTCATTATTATTGTGATGTATGCAAAACTAATTAAGAGTTCTAGGTTATTATTAAATTTTCCACTTATTTTGAGGCTACAAAAAAAAATCGTTACGAATTCAATATGAATATTAAAGAGCTTAATTGAATTTCTCCCGGATTTCAAGTAGATAATTTTTCTATTGGATATGAATTAAAATTTGTAAATGAAAATCTACATATTTGTAATTAAAATGTAAGTTGATATTTTTAATAATAAAGTTGTTGAATAAAAAATTTAAAAAAAACAACAACACCATCTTTTATTTGAAATAATTGAAATTTATGCAAATTATGTGTTTTCCTAGTATTCATTTTACCCTTCGAACGAGTTTGTTATTTTATAATTAGCATTGAAGATAGTTTAAAAACAAAAATGGTAATTTGGTGAGTTTTCTGGAATTGAAGAGATAAACAAATAGATTCCTTCGAATTTTGTGGCCATCTAGCGGCTAAACGAAGCAAATTTGGTTATAGGTAAGTTGTGTGGCCAATTGAACAGGCTACCGCAGTAAAAAAAACGCTGTCTGTGGAGGGACTTGAACAGTCGATAGAATTTGTGACGGTTCAACTTTATAGTTGTATAAGTTGAATAACATCATCACAAATTCTGCAGATGTAAACAAGGAGGGACCATCTTGGATTATTTTCAATGTAAATCGTCACAGTTCTACTTGAGCAAACAGAAAATGAGCCTGAGAACGATTCTTGTTTCAAAAATTCAAAATCTATCTAGCTTGCTGTTGAATATTTTCCGATATTCGGAAAATATCACTTCTTGCAGAATAAATTATCTTGTTAGTGAAAATAATTTCTAATGCTTGGAAAAACTGCATTTGCAAGATACCAGGAATATACTAGAAGAGAGAGAGGTGTTAGCAGAGATGAAGAGGGAAATATAGAGATCTAGAGAGAGAGAGCTGTCGAATTTATTGAAAAAACAAGAAAAAAGCTAGGTCCGGTTGGTCGGGTACTATTTTCATCGGGCAGCCAAAATAGCTACATAATTGCTGAAAGACCAACAACCAGGAATAAATATCAAAATCAAAACTATACTATACGATCTTGGTCTGGTTTGGTTCATCACTAGCTGTACATACTGTACACCGTAGTGAGACACTCTGTATAATGTGAAATTCTTAAAAAACTACAAATTTTTCGAAAACTGGTTGGAATTTCTTTGCTAATGACTAATGACTAATGATATTTGAATGATTCTCGAAAAAATAAACAGATTATGAGATTCCTGCAAGAAATTAATAATAAATAATTTGACATCATTAAAACTTATATTAGAATTTATAATAAAACAAATAGAGTAGATCGCAATTACTGAAATTATAAAAATATGGCGGACTCGTTGTTATTCTCCTTGAACGCAAAAAAATATAGAGATATGTAATTGGAGTTGTCGTAAAAAAAAAGTTAACGATGAAATTGTATCAATATTGCTTTTAAATTACATTAATCAATAGATCCACTTAGACAGTACGTACATTGTACATACGTACAAACACAACATGTGGGTTGTTGGATGGAAATAGAAATTATTGCAACAATGTTATTTATCAAGTATATGATCATAGTATTCTATTAATTTAATATATATATTGGGATGTTCCTAAATAACGGATTTACATGGTGCATTTCATGCACCATATGACACCGAACCAACACAAAAACCCACCCTCCCCATACAAATGCATTGTTATGGAAATTGTCTCTCTATATATAAATATATATATATATAAATGGTATGGACTTCTATATTTCGTTAGAAGTCATCAAAAAAAATCATAATATTTAATACTGAGAAATTATTTATTGTGCGTTTGGTGGTTGCTGTTGTTGTATTTGTACGTGAAATGTTTTCCTGAACGTTCGCAACACCACCCTAGTTATATTAATAATAAAAGTGAGTAAATTTCATCAGTGTCAAAGCTTTAATTAAAAAAAAAGCAACAACAACAACAACAGAGTTATTAGATTTGATGACAGTTTTTGAAGTAATACCGCAATTGTGTGGGTGGCCTTTTCGTTTTCAAAACAGGGCCCTTTCAATTAAAGCAAATACCACTATTGATTATATATATATATATATTTAGATTATACAAATTTTTAATAAATATTTAGTTAATTTAACGTTATCATATAAAAAATTAAGTAATTTTTTTTTAACAAAACAACAAAATTAATTGTTCAAATAAAAATATTATGAAATTATTCTAATCTAGAATAAAAAAATGCATTTGATAATAGAATGAGAAAAGCAAACGATAAAAATGTGGTAAATAAACTCACGGAATTGGGGTCTATTTGTTTTTGTCAGAGCCGGCTCGAGGCTGATTTATCATTTATAATTTCTCAAATTTCTTATTGATTTTCAAAAATTGTGGAGATTTTATAAAAAAAATTGCAATTTCTGTATCTATAAAGCGACAGTACGTCCTTTACTAACTTAAAGTGTAGAAACCAGAGCTGAAATAAGCGCAGAACAAAACAACAAAACTGATTGGGGTAGCAGAAGAAGCTCTGAAGTCAGATACAACTGTAGACGAATACAGAGACTGGCAAAACCAACCGAAAAGATTCATAGAATCAAGTAGTCTAACATCTCAAGAAGGCTAAAGTGGTCGAAAAGAACAGAGAGATACCTGTAGAATAAGAGGAAGACAAGACATTTTAGTTGGCAAAAATTTTACATAAAATTGACAATTGACAATTGAAAGTTTCTAAATCTATTTTGATATTGATTTCCACAATTTTCCCTATGTTTCCAAGTTTTCATTTATTACACAAAAAATATTTGTTTTTAGGATGACTAGACGAACAATTGGATCGAATAAAATTTGCTCAATTATTATTCTAATGATTCTAATTTTGAATAATGAATCATTGATTCGATGTGATAAATTTGATAATTTCTGGATAGAATTTGGTCGTATAACTGGAATTTTATTAAACAATTGCATTATCGATCGTCCATTAAATAATAATAATAATAATGAATTATTGATAATAATTCAACAATGTTTCAAATATCGAAGTCTACTTATTTTGGATAAATCATTGAATGGTGATATCATTGAAATTGTTGATGGTATCGAATTGGTTAAATATCGTCAAGAAAATGATACCAACATCACCACATCAAACAGGTAAAGGAAAGTGCGTTGGAAAAACGCAACAATATCAAATTTTTGTTTGGATAACAGCGTTTCTCCACAATCCCCTTGAATTATCCAAATAATTTATTATACGGTTATGGATGTTTGCGGCTAATAAACCGATCATGTTGTATTAAAACTCTTTCGGCTTATCTTTCACTTTTCGAGCAGTAATTTGATAATAAAAGCGAAAAAAATTTTCATCTTATTGTTGGATCTTTATATAAAAAAAAAAAAATCAAACGCTAATGGAATTAATTTCACAACAATAACAACAATGG
>JAZBGX010002028.1:0-14838 GCA_037414775.1 Zonitis immaculata | reverse complement strand
AAATTCGATAATTGGAAAATTACAACAATTATATTCATGGTTGATATCATTATTTTTTATTATTCGTTACTTGAAGAAAAAAAAAAGAAAAGAAGTTGTAGCATGAAGGTCTAAGATTTGTTTTGGCAACAACAATAGCAAAAAAACTGCTAGAAAATGGTGTGTCTCATTTAAATATCTACTGCAGGGTTATAGGTCGTTAAAATTACACCCTTTTTTTTAGAGTTTAAAGTGGTGAGAGAGGAGAAAACAACAACAGCCCTTATGCGTATATAAAAGTGAATAAAATTCCAAATGAGAATTGTACGAGACCGGATCATACATAAAAGAGACCTTGATCTTATATTTTATTATTTTTACACGTAATTTTAAATGAGTATAAGCAAATTATTGTAATAATAATTATTATATTTTATACTATTTGTGTAAATGATATTTTGAAGGTTAAACTTTTGCCAAATTCAAGGCTTTCAAGTTTATTTTGGAAGTAATTTAGAATTGTTTTTTTTTTGTATTTATTTCGGGACTTTCTAATGGAATTTCTTAAATTAATGGGCAAGATTCTCTTTGATCTTTGGCCTTGCATTATTGTTGGAAATTACATAAAATGCAATTATTCCCAATTTGAATAATCAAGAGTTATCTAATCACAATTTATTAGTTGCAATGTTTTCGCAAATCTAATGCATGTGCACTATATACAGCAAATTGAAACGTAACAAGACCAAATAATATCAAGTCGTTAATTTCAATTGGGAAATTTCAAATTTCAAACACTTACCACTGATTTGTACCAAAACACTCTTCACACATGAAATCGAGCTTAGGTCGATTTCAAGAAATATGTGCGTTCGATTGGAAAAAAAAATATTAATAAGGCTATACCCCACCCACTATATACCAACAATAAACAAGATCCCTATATACTTATATACATTATTTTAAAATACATACATTCTCTTTGAATGAATAAAATTATTTACAAAGAAGTTGTAACGAATTTTACAAGTCTAACTACTAAATGAAGATGTTGTTTGTTGTATTTGATTAACAGTTTAAAAAATTTTTTGACTAGAAATGGGAGATCTTTTAAATTTGATTTTTTATAGATTCCTGACGACATCGCCCGAAAAATAACTGAATTATAATAAATTACGTGGGATTTTCTATATCTATAAATAATAATAATAAGAAAAAATAACTAATTATAAATTAAAATGAATTAAATTAATTGGAAAAAATTTATCATTATTATTTCCGTTTATTATAATTAAAAAAACCAAATAAACAAACAGGTTTCTCTCAACTACGGTCAAATATGTAAATACAGAATAATAAAAGATGAGGGGGCAGATTGAAATAATCCGGTAATTCCGAATACATGCGTTAGGAAATTCCCAGTAAAATATCATATAAGTATGTTTATTTTCGAGAAATTAGAAACAATTATAACCTATCACCTTGAACTTTTTCTATAATCAATGCATAATATCAAAAATCGCTGTTGTTGATTAACTAAAACGGGAAAGTGAGCGTTCATTTTCCTCTTGTTTCAAGTGTTACAGTTTAGCGAGGCCATGTGGGCGTTATAAATTGAAGTTGAGAAGGATTAAGATGTAGAAAAGGCCCGAAATAATAATAAAAGTGTTCTGGTAACTAAAAAAATTACAATCTTGAAAATCCAAATACTGTAATTATAGATTTTCGGAAACAATCATTTATGAATATTGAAAAATCAATATTATTTTCACTTCTAAATGAAGGATATAGTCTTGGGTGCAAGAGATCGAATAATTCTAAAAAAATTTCAACAATTTGTCTAAATTCAGTTATGTAGAATCAACTTCCATTCAATCAGCCTTGGAGTTTCAGATAATTTATACTGTTCATCTTCAATTTAATATTAAATTCTATGAATAATTCACAGAATATTTGGATATAAAAAATGCGAAAATACTCAGTAGATGACATTAAAAAATTTCCATTAAGATCAATTTCAGGCGGTACTATCATCTCATTTGAATCATATAATGTAAATATTCTTGAAAATCAGTCGAGATGTGGGCATGTGGTAGAATTCTGGAAATCACCTGGAAGGCAAGAGATAGAGCAACGAATTCAAGAACTACACAACAGGGTAAAAAAACAAAAAATAAGATTAGTAAAACGAGAAAGCTTCAATATATCTGTGCCATATTACACGAGGTGATAGATACCAATTGTAACAATTGAATATGTAGGGAAAGATTCAGGCCAAGCGTAGCATCGTCGGGAACGTAGTGCATGCTTTGGTTGCGAGATTCGTACGGTAGTGTCGAGATGACGATAGCGTCAATTTGAAGAAGCTGAGGAAGAAGATTTTGGTTGAGAAATTTTTTTAGGTTTATAAATCGGCAAGGTTTAGTAGGGCGCCACAATTTCAGTAATGTAGCACTAAAAACTAGAAATTGCTCGATTGATGAAACAAATTTCATTTAAAAACAAACTTTTGTCTTTGGAAAAAAAGAGCGTAAATTAAAGCTAGCCTTACAAGTAAATCCGCTATTGCTTAGAGCATTTACAAGTCTGTAGGAATTCGAATTAAAATACAATTCGTGTTCTGACTGGCACTGAATTTGATGGAAGTACAATTTGACGACTTTCAGAAACATGAAAATTACTCTGAAATTAAAAATCAAACTTGATGAAGATTGAAGTGAGTTATGGAATTCCTTCAAAACCAGAAAATTTTTTGTTTCAAACTTCTACAAAACAAAACAAAAGCAACTTGAATATATATAGCCTCGTGATTTTTTTTTTTTTTTTGTATACCGCGACACGATCTTTGAGATTCTCCTTTAATAATTGAACTTTTGTATATCGTTATAATTATTAATGCGTCATCTTATTTTTGTATTGCAAAATATTGAAACAAGAAAAAGTGTAGATAATCACAAAAAAGGTCAAGTTATAAATAAAACTGAGATACTCTCGATTTTTTGTCTGTATTTCCTGAATTACTGTTGTTTCTACAATTTTTGGATAATTTAGGTATTCTCAATTTACAATTTGTTGCGACTAAAAAATTATTGGCCGTCCAATAAAACTCAAAATTAGAGAAGAAAAATAATTTTCGATTGGAATGTTGTGATATCAATATGTAAATTCACCACCAAATATTATTCGTTGATTAAGAGATTGCATAGTTTCGTATTGAAGCCAAATTTAAATTAATAAATATTACAAAACTATATATGTGGATATCGGAAATTTCTAAAAATAAAATTGATTAATGATGAATTAATTTTTTTCCCCCAATAAATCGAGAAAACGTGCAAAAGAAAAAATAGCAATTTTAATCTATGACCTCAAGTAATTTGTTTTTTTTTGTTTTTACTTAATTGAAAACTAAGAATATAACGATAAGACGGTTGTATAAAAAAAATATATACATAGACTTATATTAATTAAAATATGATAAAAGTTTTAGTTAATTTTGCGAATCAATTGAAATGTTATTATTAAAAATAACCATCGTCTTTTCAATTATTTATAATTTCGTTATAATAAATGTTGGGTGTTTGAATGATTTAACCAAATGGTCGATTTTATCATCGAAATTGTCGCCAAAATGTCGACAACAACTAGAAAATTTGGACAATATAACGTTATTATTGAGTAAGTAGGTTTTCTAAATTCCCCTATATACATACTTTCTTCTATATTCATATATTTTTTTTATATATATATAAATAGTGTCGGATGCTAGTGCACAAAGTCCTAGTGATCCTATTAGTGGAAATTTCTACGATCTTGGTAATTTCGATCAATGTTATAATATAGAGACAGATAATAATATTTATGGGAAATATTGTTTGGGAACACTACCATACAATATAAATCAATCGGAAAAAGCTAAATCTATATTATTCATTTCCGAACCAATCAAACAGGGAACAGTTGGCTTATTAACAGGTCGCCATTATGCTATCTGTATACCTGACCAATGTCAACCGGAAGAATTTTCACCTAATACGATCTATCGAGAAGAATTTTGCTATAGTAAAAACAACCAACCACAACTAACATTCGGAGCTATTTTTACAATGTAATTAAAATCTAATAGGGAAAAAAAAGACTAAACAATAATTTATATAATAATTTCAGTGTATTTCTATCAATTGTCTTGTTGTTAGTTGTTCTAAATTCAATTTACGATATTTATTTGTTTTATACAAAAAAACAGCCTTATCATGAAATTCTATTAGTATTCTCTCTAATAACAAACGGTTCTAAATTATTTCAAATATCGAAAAACTCAAATCAATTACAATGTTTGAATGGTTTACGAACAATTAGCACCATATGGGTAATTATTGGACACGAATGTAGTATTCTAGTGAATGGTGCCATTTTCAATTCGTTCTCATTAAAACATGTAAATTTACTTCGATTCCATAAATTGATTTGATAATTAATAATAATTTTTTTTTTAGTATGAACAAAATTTTTTCAATACACCAATAATAGGTGCAGATTTTGCAGTTGATTCATTTATGTTATTTGGTGGTTTAGTTATAGCATACACATTTTTATTGTCATATAATAAAAATAATCAAATAAATTTAATGCGATATTACGTACATCGATTTATACGATTATCACCAGCATTCGGTGTTGCAATTCTAATCTATGGTAATTTATCGAAATATCTATCGAATGGGCCTATATGGGCTAATATGGATGCTACATTGGCTATACAATGCCGTAACGATTGGTGGGATGATTTTTTCTATGTCCACAATTACGCCCAAAGACCAGGAGTATTTTCTAGCCATAATAAATTAGTTTTGTAAAACAAATATTAAATTTTATATTTTTAGTGTTTACCACAATCATGGTATTTATCATTCGATATGCAATTATTCCTATTATCACCATTAATTCTAATATTATTGTCGAAATACGAAAAAATTGGTCAATCAATTTTAGGAATACTCTCAATTCTTGGTATTATTATACCATTTACAATTGGATATATCTATGAATTACATCTAGGAGACTCTATAAATAACATGTACGAGGAACTTTACCATAATTATCGCAATTTATCAATTAATCAATTTATAGGAAATATATTAGGCATTATTATATGCCAACGCACACACGATTCGGACCGTACATTATTGGAATTATATTCGGTTATATAATTTATAATATTAAAATAAATGGGAAACCGACCAAACATAAACCTGTGAGTATTTAATGTTTTGTGACTATTTGTCCGATTTAGCTCCACCATTCGGCTGAACTGTGAAATTTCCCCGTATTTCTAAATTTTCTTTGGCTACGACCCATGGACGAGATAATTTTAATAATCATTGATTCCTTCTCATTATTTAAAAAAAAAATTATTCCAAGCCAAAATTAGATTCGTCTTTGGATCAGCTACGGGAGAGCTTCCGGTATGCCCGAAAGTCGGACGGATAGAGTCACACAGTGTATTTACGAAAATAATTATCGATTTATTATTTGTTTTAATTACAGTCAACCGTTATAATTTTATGGTTAATAAGTATTGTTGGTATATTAATTAGTGTTTATTCACAAAATTTCATAATGACAACGGATTATCAACGTTTAATTTATTCGTTATTTCTTGGTATACAGAAACCATTGTATAGTACTTGTCTTGGTTTGGTTATTTATTTATGTACAACTGATAATGGTGGTTTTATCAACGATTTCTTATCAATATCAATTCTTCAATTTCTAGCAAAAATTTCTTATTCAATGTATCTATTACATTATATTGTAATATCGGCACGGTATTTCTCAATAAGGACACCATTCTATTTTTCCAACTATACTCTAGTAAGTTTTATTGTTGAATTATTAATAATTCGTTGAATGATTGTTTTTGTGATTCTAGTTTACGATATTTTGGGGTGATTTTATGTTGACAGCGTTTTTGTCAATAATTTTCAATCTAATGTTTGAATCGCCGATATTAATTTTAGAAAAATATATTTTCAAACGGAAAATAATTGGAAAATAACCGGAAAACAAATGGTCTCAATCTCATCAAATCGACTATTGGAAAACGATCAATTTTATCCCAATTGGGAAGCACAGAACAATTCATCTAATCTGAAAAATAATTATTTTTCAAAATTTATAACAACTTGAGTGTAGAAGATGGACAACAATTCCATCAACTTATCTAATCTAGAGTTATAGTAAATTGTTGGAACAATAACTAGATCTAGAATTAAAAATTATTATTATCCATTTGAAATGTAAAGAAAATCAAGTGGAAATTAAATTTTCGTCTCAACAAATTTGAAAATAAAATCCAATTACGTCGTTCTTAATTATAATTGCAGTAGGACAGGCCAAGGCGTACCTATTTTTAGAATATTGCATTTAACATTAATTTGTTAATCAGTTGTGATTTCCAATTATTTATTTAATTTAATCAACAACAAAAACAAAATTATTTCTCAAATGATTTTTTTTTTTTAATTAATAAGCCATTCACTGATATACTGAATAATTTCTTTTTTTGCATATTTTTAATCAGTTATGTTCTCAAATGAAATATTGACGATGCTCTATTTTTCTTCTTTTTTATTTACATTGTTAGTTAATGGAATCAATTTAATTCTTTTAATTACTTCTAATTGTAAATATAAAATGTAACAATGGGATATTTTTATCAAATAACATCTAAATAAACAAATAAATGACGTTATTCATCTTTAATTTTGTTAGCAATTAAAAAAAAAAAACAAAATCAATCCAACATCTTGCACTACTATAGCGACCGAAAAAAATGATTTACAACTTTTGTAGTTGAGAAATTTCAGAATGCGAATCGATAATTTTATAAGAATAAAGAAAATAAAAGTACTATAGGCAGATTTTTTGTATAGAATTTTCTCAGTTCAATTAAATTATTAATCAGCATTAATTTCCTTGAAAGCATGATGAGGAAGGAAGGTATTATTGTGCAAGAACTATTAAGAGCCTTATTTGAAGATTAACAAGCCAAGCTTAGATCCTGAAACTTTAGATTTTCACTAATAATCGTTACGTTGTTGAAAATTACGATATAATCTATAGAAAATAAGGGTTAATATATTGACCCTGCTACAAAACCAATTTTGAATACGACTTATAGAAATTAATTACAAATCTATACTCATCACATAGAATCTACGGTTTTTAAGGAGCTTAGTTAAGTTTGGGAAGCTTTTTGTAAACTTTTAGTTATTCGTATATAACAAAAATAGGTTGCTCTGAAATTCGCATTTCCAATTTTTCGATTCTCATTTCTTTCAGAACCGTCTGCAGCACATTAAGTCTCATGCAATTATTATTATTATTATTATTATCATTATTATTATTATTATTATTATTGTTATTATTATTATTGATTAATAAATGTGTTTCTAATAGTTTTGTGTCATTATTCCCTTGAAATATCACAGCATTACAATTATCTAGGGATTGTTCAAATCAATATTCCCAACTAATACCCGAAGTGTTACCATTAACAGTGAGTGAAAGTTTGAAATTAAATTAATTATTTTATTATCAATATTGGAATGTTTTCGATTTGAGCGACTTCGAGGAATGTTACAATATCGAAGTATCTAAGCCTAACGACACCATCTAGGGCAACTATTTGGAAAATCTATCAAATAATTGATTAACAAAATTTCAATATAATTTATATTGATTTTTGCTTCAAAGTCGATTCAATTCTTATTTAAAGTTGCTGAGTTGTCGATTATCAGAAAACCTCCGATAAAGTGAAACACAATAAACTGAACGTATCTTGAATCTTAAATGATCGCTGTATTGGAAAGACTCAGAAAAGCAAATCATACTGAAAACTGAATCTTCAAAGCTGAAATATTTGGGGTAGATTATGAGAAATGACTGAAAATATGAATTGCTGTAGCTTGTTCTACAGGGGATGATAGATAGGATTAGAGAGCCTGACAGAAGAGGAGCATTATTGTTAAGGAAGCTACGGTCATGGTTTAATACAACATGCTAACATCCGGAACAGATAGGCGCCTAAGAAGAGCAAGAATTTCGATCTTTATTATATTAAAAATTTATAATTTTCCAATTTCAACTTTTATCGTAATTTTTTTGGTTTTGAAAACATTTAACAATTTATTTTTGATTTCAGATGACGATTTTCTTTAGAAACATTCTCTCACAATCAGCACATTTCTCAACAATTTATTAATTTCAACTTATATTCATCAAAATCAGATTAACAACTGTGTATGTCAAGAATCTATGAGGTTTGTTTTATCGCTCTGAATAGATAGCTCGAATTATTTTGTAGTGAGTATGAAATTTTAAAATAAAAACATATAAGTTATCATACCACCTTCTATTTTTCCTGAAATATACAAAGTCATTATGATTCACAGATTTTTACGGTGAAATTGAACGATAACTGATTATTGAAAATAGAATAATGAAGATAACATCTAATCAGTGGTCATTCTCAAGTATCGCAATGATTATTTGAAGTAAAGTGAGTTTATTGTTCCAAATAAATACAACTTCAGAATTTTCAAAAAGTTTCTCTTGAATTATTGCAATGTGTCTCCAAAATTATTATTAATTGTATTTTCATAAAATTTCAATTCTTAAACAAATTGCAGCTTCGATATAAGTTTCATCAATTTATACTAAATAATCCTTTTTTTATTTAGTATTTCAAGTAAAATTATTCAATACTATATCTCCAGATTTGCTCATTTGAATCGCCTATCATAATAGAGAAATTCATTTTTAGATGTGGCAAAACTATGGAAAAATCTAAGAAGCTTCAAATATAATGCTCGAAATTATGATATATTTGTGCTATTTTTATTAAATAAATAAATACCTAATTTTATTATCGAATAATTATTTAATACCTTTCAATTTTATTTATCTACTAAAATAATTGCTACAGTTTAAATAATAAAATAATCGCAGTTTCTACGGCAAGCAAATTATATAAAAGCCCTCTCGTCAAGGTAACATAAGGGCTGAAATTTATTAGTCATTATTGAGATTATTTGGAGAATAATATCCTGTGATTAACTAAGAAAATTGCATTGTTAATTACAATAATGAGAACTGTACAACGATAACTCAACTGAGGTTTATCTATATATATAGGAATACCTATTTATTGTTTGTTTCCAAACTTTAATTTGTGCTCGAAATAAATTTACAGTTGAAGAGATTTCAGTAATTTCAACATTGAACGTGAAATATTTGTTGTAACGTGTAGATAGATTACCAGAATTAACAACCAAATAGAAACAATAATTACAAACTTTGGAAAGTTCAATAATAATTAATCGATTCCAATTGAGTTTTGTCAATTTTTGATTTTGATCAGTCCAACAAATTATTATCACAATTAAAAATATGATAAAGTTCATAGAACTGTTGCCACAATATAGCTTAGTCGGAAAAGGCGAGTTACAAATTCTGCCAATAATGTAAGCAACGTTCAATTAATTACATAATAATTTTGAGTTTGCTGTAACAAACTTAGGACTATAACGAGGACGATGCATATTCATACCAATGCGGCAAAAGTATGATTTGATTCTTAATTAGTTCGTCCCATCAAATCAAACCAAAATAGATTTTACGAGTCATAGAATCACGAATATTTCGATAATTATAACTTTTTATATTTAATGTCTAATCATGTTCTCTATTAAGATCAAAGGTTACAATAAACGACAATTAAAACTAAAGTACAAAAATTTCCGTTAATGAGTCATCAGATTGTCGAAAAATTAATTTTGATATCCGTATTTTGTGGCTTATCGAATAAATTCAAGTGGATCGATAATAAGAGAACTAGATTCTTCGAAATGAGCCCACTTAAACAATAATAAAAAGCAGAAAAATTGATCAAAATGATTATTTCAACTGAAATCATGATGAGTATCACGGATATTATTTTAACTTCATTATTATTTATTAATACAGTTTACGGTCATGTGTCTGTTTTTCCTGAAAGTTTAAAATTATTGAATAATGAACAGCAACGGTCAAATGAATGTTGGAATCAGATTCAAAACTTAGATCCCGTAACGTTCGCATTAAGTGAGTGTTTAAATAACATCTGTAATTTACCGGAGTCTAATTTTTTTTTTTGTAGTGTTCGATTCCAGTACTAAAATCCCAAGTGGAGTTCTAAATGGAGCCGTTTTTGATTTGGGTAATTTTGATGAATGTTATAATATTGAAGCAAATAAAATTAATGAAACCATCTACGGGAAATATTGTATTGGAACAATTCCATTTACATCGCTTATACCTTTAGTCAACTCGAATCTTTCGAAACCACCAACTATCAATAGAGTGAGTGTAGACTTTGAGTGATTATTGCCAATATTATTTCGACAATTTCAACAGCCACCTTTCCATCCACAACCGCGATTTGTGGGTCAACAAAGTACACCCGGTTATCATTGGGCAATTTGTGTTCCAAATAAATGTACAGCTGAAGAGATTTCGACAATTTCAACATTTCAAGAGAATTATTGCTATAGTAAAGATAGTGCACCGGAACTTACAACAGGAGCAATAATTACAATGTAATAGATCATACAGATTTTAAGATTCGATGATAATTTGACCATTTTCCAGCGTTGTTTTGTCAATTTTCTTATTATTATTGATATGCTCTACGATTTTTGACATTTATTTGTATTCTTCGGACAAAAAACCACCACATGAACTTTTGGTAGTATTTTCAGCATTTACAAATGGACGAAAACTATTTGCCTCCACCACAAATCCCGACCAACTATTGTGCTTGAATGGAATCAGAGCTATAAGCATGATGTGGGTAGTCTTAGGACATTGTTATTCACTTGGTATGTTCGCTCCAATCGCCAATGCCATCGATGCTGCTAAAGTGAATAATTTTATTGCTCAATTTTTTCATTGTTCCATTTTAATTTGAATGATTTTCAGTTTCAAACAGTTAAATCGAATATGTTTATGATAAATGCTACAGTTTCTGTTGATACATTCTTTACAATTGGCGGTGTAGTTACAGTTTATGCTTTTATGAGATCTATGGCTAGAGGAGCAAAATTTAATGTCATTTTATATTACATACATCGATATTTGCGTTTAACTCCAGCGTTCGGTATTTGTATCCTGATATATGCAAATTTGTTGCGATATATGGGAAATGGTCCATTGTGGGGTGAAATAGATGAGACATTGAGTGACCCTTGCATTACTTCATGGTGGAGTAGCTTCTTCTATGTTTCCGATTATACTCATAAAATATGTGTACCACAATCATGGTATTTATCAGTCGATATGCAATTATTTTTATTATCACCATTGGTTTTGGTAGTGTTACATCGATCTGAGAAGATTGGTTTGAGTGTTTTGGGTATTTTGTGCATTTTTGGAGTGATAGTACCGTTCGCTGTTGGTTACGGTTTTGAATTGAGCTCGTTCATGATGTCAGGGGACGTTATGTAAGATAACCTTGAAATCTGAATTTCTATTTTAATAAGATCATCTTAATTCAAGGAAATATATGTTCTATTATTACATACAGACCCATACGAGATTTGGTCCATACGTGATCGGTATGGTACTAGGATATCTACTGTACAAGTTGAAGAAAGGTGACATTAAGATCATCTTGAGACCAGTGAGTGATCAGTATTTTTCCCAACTATTAGAATAATCTTCGACTTTTTTTTTCCAGATATATGTATTGGCATTATGGTTGATAACAGTAGCCGGACTACTAGCTTGTCTTTATGCACCATATGATACATATCAGGCACCCTATGATAGGCTAGCACATTCTTTTATGTTAGGATTTCAACGGCCAGCATGGGCATTAGGAGTTTGTATTGCTATCTACCTTTGTGTTGCTGGTTATGGAGGTCCTATCGATAAATTCTTGTCGTTATCAGTATTCCAACTGTTAGCCAAACTATCTTATTCCATGTATTTGGTGCATTATGCAGTAATAAGTGTACAAAATTTCAGCTTAAAAACGACAGTACGTTTTTCAAATTATGATTTGGTGAGTTTAACGTTTAAATTGAGAATCTTTGTCATTTTTTTAATTACATGTTTCTCGAACAGATGTACAGCTTCTGGGGAGTTTTTATGATAACTTTCGTTCTATCAATAATTTTATGTTTAACATTCGAATCACCTATTATAATTTTGGAGAAATACATTTTTGGAGGTGGTAAACATGTAAATAAATCCAACAAACCGGAAGCCTGAAATTCAAAGTTTATTCCACAATAATGTATATTTTGTTATTATTTATTTATTAAATATAATTTTTTCTATTCAATAATATTCATTATTATTAACATTAACGTAATTATAATGGAAGACAGAAGCGCAAGATAGAGCTCAAATCCGAGGAGTATGGTGGCTGAATCAAGCATTCAATATTACGTTGATGAATGACGTTGAGCCTTTGCGCTACTGTCATCCATTACAATTGCATTCGCTCTAATCAACTACCTAGGAATGACAACCAATTTACAAGGTAAGAAGCAGTAAAAAAGCATGCAAACGGCTATTACTTGCAAGTGGACTATATTCAGCTGATTCTCGAACACAGTGGCAAAAAACTCCAAACAATCTCTATGTCGATATAGAATTGCTTTCGATTGAGTAATATTTCGATTTTAAGAATCACCAATTAGTAGATAAAACAATTGTTTCATATCAATAAGCTTATACCTAGCACTGTTATGACTGTGCAGAAAAAAATGTCTCTCATCAATCGTTGATATTTATCAAATTGGACAACTATCGATTGTTGAGATATTTGTCAGATTGCGAGGGAGTGAAAAATTAGGATTTATTGTCCAATTATTACGTGCAAATCTCATTGATGCACTTGGAAAAATTTGTATCGCCTCAAATAATTGTAGTTTTTTTTTTTTGTCAATAATTGTTATTGATTCGCAAACAATCGTGAATCGAGTACATTGAACCAAAATAAATCAAAAACATTGCTTGGAGTAAATTGATAAAATTATGACCGGTTGTATATCAAATTTATTTGAGTTGTTTTCTAAATAAGATCTTGAGCCTTTTTTGAAATCGTAATAATTCACTGTTAGAACAAACTCTTTCACTTCAAGCACGCTTGGATTATTTGATTTGAACCGTACTAAATATAGTACAATCCAATTTTTCATTCAAAACTCTATCCCATCCTTAAACAAAATACCACAATTTAGTTGATATTCTATTCGTTCGGAAAGCGAATGTACAGAAAACAAATGATGTAACCCATATACAATTGAAGTGTGAATATCGAATTAATTTTTGTTCTAATCAACATTTCATCTAAATACATATTACTTTTCAATTTTATTTCCATTTAGAAAGGTATTCTCTTGATACGTCAAACGAATGGAAATTTTCCAAACAATCAAACACTAGATTTACATCTTTGATATGATAATTATATCATTGTTATCATTAAAGTTTGCCTCAATTGATTCGATAAAATTATCAGAGGCTTTTTTTCTAGAATCAAACACTTAAAAGATTCATATAAGATCTAATGAATCTGTTCTAACAATTAATTATTTCCAAAATCATCACAATGGATATTTTGAAAAATCTTATCAATATACTATTATTGATCAATAGTGTTTGTTGTCATATCTCTTTATTTCCAACAAATTTTACATTTTTGAATGATGGAAAACAACGCTCCAATGAATGTTTGGATCAGATTAAAGATTTGGATCCAAACACTTTTGCATTAAGTGAGTATGTGCCGAAAATCTATAATTTGCTAGAATTTATGTTTCTTCTTAGTGTTCGATTCCAGTTCTAAAATTCCTAGTGGACTACTTAGTGGAAATATTTATGATTTAGGTGATTTCGACGAATGCTACAATATTGAATTAACTAAAAGTGATAAAACGATGTACGGGAAATATTGTATTGGAACAATACCATTTCCATCAGTACGGTCTTTGATGGAACCAAATCTTCAAGATCATGAAGTGAGTTTAGCTTGTGCACAATTACTCTCACTACAGTTCTAATAATTTCAGCAATTATCACCTTCCAAAAGACGCAAGCTTTTGAATCAAAGCAATCTGCCAGATTACCATTGGGCAATTTGTGTTCCAAATAAATGTACAGCCGAAGAAATCTCAATAATTCCAACTTTTAAAGACAACTATTGTTACAGTAAAGATACAGCACCGAAACTAACAACAGGAGCAATAATTACAATGTAACTGATTATTGAATAATTGGATAAAAAATTTGATTTTATTGTATTCCAGTGTAGTTCTATCAATTTTTTTGTTATTATTGATTTGTTCGACAATTTACGATATTCATTTGTATTATTCAAACAAACAGCCACCACATGAGCTTTTAGTTGCATTTTCAGCATTGACAAATGGACGAAAACTATTCACATCAACAACAAATCCTGACCAACTATTATGCTTGAATGGAATCAGAGCTATAAGCATGATGTGGATAATTCTAGGCCATTGTTATGAAATACCTGGACCACTTGCTAATATTTTAGATATTGCTAAAGTATTATTTGTTCGATTTACTTATTTTCAAAAATTCACTTTAATGAATTCTAGTTCGAAGACGATGAATGGAATATGTTCCTAATGAATGCTACAGTTGCTGTTGATACATTTTTTGCAATTGGTGGTATAGTTACAGTTTATACTTTTCTAAAATCCATGGATAATGGAGCTAAATTCAATTTGATATTATATTATATTCATCGTTATTTACGATTAACTCCAGCATTCGGAA
>JAZBGX010002027.1:0-14839 GCA_037414775.1 Zonitis immaculata | reverse complement strand
CAATCACTGGTCACAAAGTCACGAATTAAATACTACGGCCTGTGGACAAAACGTAAAACTTATTCTGACCCATACTATGGAACAGGTTGCCTACCATAGTTCTAAACATAAACAACAATACAAATGAATACGCAGCGGATCGCTCTAGTGTATTTTGCTTAAGCACTAGAAACATGTGTCTATTTTGCTATATGTACAATGTATAGGCGGTTAGGGGTCAAATTGTTAGATAAAATAAATTCCCGGAATAATGCGATGACATTTAGTAATATCAAGTAATATGCTCTATTTTTTAATTTTGGTTTTTTTTTGTATGAATTCAATTAATTTACTGAGACTAGGCCTTCACGTTTCTCCTCTCCCAAAATTTTCAAATGCAAGTTATTACTTTGTATTTTATCTATAATTGTTTGTTCTTCTTGTGTTTATTTATAATAAAAAAATCCTCAATTAGCCTCCCTGGTATCTCAATCAATTGATATTCAATTATCTAGATTAAATAACTATTATTCCAAAATTTAACTTCGTATTACAAAAACTACAACTTTATGATGTCATATTCTATATGTAGCGCTAGTAGTATTGTTGCACGATTATAAATTTAGTGAAAATTCAAAATTATTTGTAATATTTCCTTGCCTTTTAGTGTTCAAACCAATTTCATACGATTCCTCCTCCTCATTACCTGTAAGTAACACTTCTGTCCAAGGAAATAAACATGGTACAGCTCCAGCTGCTAATCGTGGACGTTGATATGGTGACTAAAAATATATTTGTCGATTATTATTATATAAATAAAATTATTATCGGTTATAGAAATAAAAATTATAAAGCTTACCACACCAAGTACAGCACCATCTGGACCTAATAATTTACGTGTTCGAATAATGTCTTTAGATAGAAAATGTTTTTCACAAACCATTTGTGTTCTTGATATCAATGGTTTTGATCGTTTCAAAGCAATTTGCCATTTTTCTCTTAATTCATGTTCTTTTGGTACACAAAAGAAATGAACTTTTTCAAAGTTTGATTTATAGCCAGAAGTACAACCGGGTGCTAAACAACCCGGCATGTCTCCAATAATTAAATTAACACTTTTAAAAGATTTACAACAATAACAGCTAATAGATTATTAAACAGCTGACGTGCAACTACACTACTAGCACCATCTGGCGCCATCTATTCATAGAGGCGCTGATACCTTACAAATTGAATAAGAAATATTTGAAAAATTGTAATCGCATATCATTTATAATCGAATGAACTTTGATTATGATCGAACAAACGATACTGAATATATCAATTGATTAATTAATTATATAATAACATAAATGAAGTAAAAATACTCACACATTATTACCAATAATTCGAGTTGTATTCCCATTTAGATGTTTTCGATTATGATTATCAGGTTTTCCACGTTTTTTATAAACTGTAGGTATTGCATAACTTGATATTCTTGAATAATATGTACTTGTAAATGCTGGTTCTTCAAAATGTTCACTACAAACACGAAAATTCTTCAATTCATTATAATTATTGAAATTGAATTTCAAATTATTCGGCAGAAATTTATTAATATTCTTCACCCAGATATGCCTTAATTGTAATGACGATGGAAATTTGAAAAAATGTATATTTTTCTTGATATTATCTTTAGCGAAATTATTATTTGTATAATATTTATTTTGGCAACCTGGTATTTTACATGAATACTTTACACGTCGATCTTGTAATTGTTGAGACTGAATTGATGAATTTTTAAACATTATTGTCCAATAATTTCAGAAAATTTAACAATCTTACAGCACTAAGAAACGAGGGCGCCCTTGATGTTCGACCAACATAACCTATAAAATATTTTTGTTATATTGCATAATTTAAAATATTTATAAAACAATTTCCACAAACTTACCAATTTAGATAAACAATCACAAATCCGATTATATAATTAAAAAATAATATTGATGAAATTTGCATAAAAATAAATAATACGTTTCAGCAATTGTTAAATAGACAACACAAAATACAACGATAATGTTATCTACATAGTAAAAATGCTAAATACCGAAATTGATCAATCGCAACATGATTTCGATTCTTGAACAATCAATAAATCGAATTAATATATAAAAGTCGTTATAACAATAAAAGAAAGGCCTCAATCTATTGTAGTTAAGATTCTAGTAAGTTTCAATTTCCCGGTAATTACATAACCTACAAAAAATTCGAAACTTGTTTACTTGAAGTCAAACTCCATAATTATAATTAAAAGGCTGTAAATAATTAGAAATAGATAAATAATCTTGTTTTTGCTACATAAACTAGTTAAATTGGGTACCTTAAAACGTTTAAATTAACAATAAATTAATATTTTTTCAAATTCAACCAAACAATATTGAATAACAACTTAATAAAAAATAATTCCCCAAATGTTTTACTGGTTTCACCAACCAGCGGGACATTTAAATATAAATTAATTGAATATTGAATTTTTTTCAACAAATCCATTTATTTCTAGTTCATAGTTTGAATACTAATAAAATATTAACTGAACTGAATAATGATTTATTACTAATTTATTATTTTTTCCATTTTACAGTTGTTAAGGTTCTCTTATCTAAAATTTATAACTTATTTAACTGAAATATTCAGAATAATAACCCTTTAATTTCAACTAAGTATATATTAGACTTATTATTATGACTAGATTTCTATATTATTTCCAAAAAATTAGATATATGCTGTAATAAAATAGTTGTAAAGTGATTTTAGGTTCACGATGGAAGTGTATCGGGACGCTTTGAAATTGTCTTTGAAATATCTAGATTGGATGGGTTTAAATCCTTTAAAACCTACAGGAAAATTGATAACATTCTATCAGTTGGGTAGTTATTTGATAATTTGGTTATTAGCAATTTCTCTATTGAAATATGAAGCATTCAATTGGCACAATTTCGGACTTACATTAGAAGTAACATTTATGTTACTCCAAGTAAGATTTTATAAATAAATATTTTCCAAGTAATTATATTTAAATATAATTTTAGAGTACAAGTAAAGTTTTGACTTTAATTATTGGTAAAAATCATGCAAAACTATTATTAGAACAAATCGATTATTTTTGGCCACCAACAAATCGAAATCAACAAATCCAACAAAATCATAATCGTATTTTGAAATTGATCAATACAATAACGGAAGGTTACTTCAATTTTGGACTAATCACATTGATATCGTTTATATTACGACCGATTATTTTACATATTTTACCATTACAATGTTATATACCACAATTTCTACCATATATACCATTTGCTATTTTCAATACAATTACAATAGTTTTTTGTGCATTAAGTGTTTTAACATTTGATATTTTTATTAGTATGCTATTATTATTGTTGTATTTACAATTTAAAATATTGAATGATCGTATTGCGGCAATTGATTTCCGTGGAATTCACGATAAACGATCGGCTGTAAAAATAGAAGTTGAGCTTAAAATTGTTGTTGATCATCATAATTTTCTATTCAAGTAAATTATTTAGAATTTGGCTTTAACGAAATATGGAATTAATCGATTGATCTTACAGTTATTTGGATCTTTTCAATGATTTTATCATTGCCACAGCTCTAATTCAATGTTTAATGACAGTATTTTCCTTATGCTTTGAATTATTTCTAATTGCAAAGAAGTAATTTCGATAAAATTCGTTATTTTTTTTTTTTAATTATATTTATTTCATTTTAGCGTCACTAGAATCTCACAATTACCGAATAATATTTTATATTTGATGACAATGTCGAGTGAGCTTTTAGTAACTTTCGGTGTTCCTGCCATTTTTGTATCAACCGAAGTAAGATTTATTTATTCAATTGTTAGATAAATATAGATTTTTCGTATCAGGCTAATAATTTTATTTGGACTATATACAATTCAACATGGTATGATTGTACATATTTACCATTACGGCAATATTTGATAATTATGATGCAACGTGGCCAAAAAGAAGCTTTAGTATCAGCTGGAAAAATGATAATTCTAAATCTGGAAGCTTGCGCTGGGGTAATTATTTTCAAACAATTCCTTAATGTTTCTCACAGTAATTGAGATATAATTTCAGATCTATAAAGCAGCTTATTCGTTTTTTGCTCTATTCAATTCCATTAATTAATTTTCAAAAGAGATGGCTATAAATTTTTCAATGTGCACAATTTTGGCGGATGCGCCGGGCAATCACATTAATTTTTCCAACAATTTTTTTTCCGAAAATTTATTCCATCCTGAATTCTAAAATATGCATTTTCTTTTGCAATATTTCTAGTACAACTAATAGGAATCATCTACGAACTAATTATAATCCATTTAAATTATACAGGGGATTATTTTGCCATGTCATAGGCAATATTATTCAGTACATAATCAGAAAAAGTCGTGAAATTACTAATTTTATTAAAAAAAAAACTAACGTTACATTTACAATATTGTATGAATTAGTTGATTTGATGTTCATAATTAATAAATTAGTGATAGCTGTGCGTTTATTAGACAAATTATTCGTGATTGTTAGTCAATTGAGTCACTTGAATTTGTAGATTGAGTCAGTTGTACAATAAATATAAGCATGCAAAAAAAGATATTAACTTTATTAATATATTCCTTAAAATATTTCAAAATGAACGGATATTGGACAATTTTTTTTTTTTTTTTATAATGACTTGAGTGCTCCAATCTACTCAATTTTACTTTGAAAGCTTTCCACAATAAGTATCGATGATTTATTAAATTCGTAACAAAATCATAAAATTCCAATAATCGTGACGTATTCTGCTGGATGCGCTGGGCGAGTTGTGGTGTTTCTTTCAAAATTTTTAGAAATTTTGCAATAATAATTTTTCGATAAATCAACTTAATTCCAACTGAATTATTAATTTATTGGATTCTTGTTGTAGGTTACTCTTAATTGAATGATTAGATTTGGAATAGATTTTTTTTCAGTTAATTTGCATTACTTTAAAGTTAAATATGTTTAAGTTATGGTTCAATTATTGTCGCGACAATTTATTCAAGTCGAGAATGATCCTATACAATGATTATTTGAGGAAGAAGCAATTTATCAATCAAATTTCGCCTACTTTAACAAAAGACCAACTCTAATTGGCTTTTTATTGTTGTTAATGTGACTACATGACAAAAAGCTGTTTAAATAGTATATTTGGTCTAATTTAGAAAACAAAACAAAAAGTATATCAATTATCAATCTGTTATTTTGCTATAATAGAAGGAATATTATAATGAATATGGTCCAGCTCAATGTATTGATCCATGATACTCATCTTGGTGCCAAGTACGCAAGCACTACTCTCAAAAAGAGAGAGCGTACAGGGTTGTTCCAGCCTAATGTGCCATTCATAGTCCTGCAAACGTTCCACTAGCAACACCTATAACTACAACAACATCTACATATAACAACGTGTCTAAAAATCGACGTGCTTCCTTTTAAAGATAACGTAAAAGATTTTTTCTATCGAAAATGAATGAAGATCCAACTAATCACGATGAAATTACACTTAAACCAAAAATGACCTTAATTAATGGTATAACTGTAATTGTTGGTAGTATAATTGGTTCGGGGATTTTTGTATCACCGGCTGGTGTATTAATGCATACCGGTAGTGTTAATGTTTCATTACTTGTATGGGCAATTTCTGGTATTTTCTCAATGGTATGTTTTATATATATATTTATTTAAAATTATTATTATCAAAAGAAAAATGAATGACATAAAAGCATATACGATTTCGTACGACAATCTATAACCAAGGTCATGGTGGAAATATTCGACATAATAACCCTAAAGAAATCTACCCCTTAATTTATACACATATAAACAACATCTGCCCTATTATTCAGTTGGTCGATTAATATTATAGCAATATTGCGTCAGATTTTTTTGTATTACTTATTATTGGGAAAAAACAACAAAACAAATCCTGAATTACAGTTAATTTAGTCATCGTAACATATCAATTTGCAAATTATAGAAACTTGATAAATGAATATAAAAAAAAGTGGGTATATATCTGTATTTATTTCAATCAAATAATTGTAACAAATCTCTCTATAATTTTCTTGTTGATTATAAGGAAATTGCACGTTTCTCTCTATTCCGTTATTATTATTTTTAGAAAATACAATGATTTTTTCTTCCAAGAGCAAATAAATTGTTTTCAAATCGATTTTCAAGGAATTTATTACGACATTATTCTGTTATTGAAAATTTTAATCATAATTTAGAGTTGAATCTTCGACTATTGGGTTGAATAGAATGTCCAAATAAAACTGTCAAATGCACGCATTTAAATCGAAATTGGACGTTATAATGCGTCGTGCAAAATAATAGTTTGATGAAAAACTCTACATTACCAATAGTTTTTACTTTAAAAATTGAGTTGGAACGTTAACCTAAGCCGGTCCTGTGTTTGACTAAAAAAAAAACAAATGGCATTGGGGTGAAGGGATTAGTTTCTTCACGATATAAATTTATCCCTCTTTCTATATATTTGAGGTGGGCGCCTATTGTTATGCTGAACTTGGAACGATGATACGTAAAAGTGGTGCCGATTATGCTTATATAATGGAAACATTCGGACCGTTTTTAGCATTCATACGTCTATGGATCGAATGTATGATAGTACGGCCATGTTCACAAGCAATTGTTGCATTAACATTCAGTGTGTATGTTATGAAACCATTTTTTCCTGAATGTCAACCACCTGAAGATGCTGCACGATTATTAGCTGCCTGTTGTATTAGTAAGTTTTGATATTTGATTACAAACTATTTTTTCTTTTAACGATGGTGATTTTATTTCAGTCGTTTTGACATTTGTTAATTGTTATGATGTGAAATGGGCGACTCGTGTACAAGACGTTTTCACTTATGCAAAATTATTGGCATTATTCATTATAATAGCAGCTGGTGGTTATCAACTAGCTAACGGTATTATTGTATTTTTAAATTTATATAATCATTAATAAAAGCATGTTTTGATACTTCCACTATATTCGTTTCTAGTGGAAGTAACAATTTTTGTTTCTGTAGTTGAATTTAGTTGTTATTACAAATGATTGCAGGTCATACTGAACACTTTTCATTCATCAATACAAAGACAGAAGTAACATCATTGGCATTATCATTCTATTCCGGATTGTTCGCCTACAATGGCTGGTGAGGAGAACACTACCGAAATTAAACAAAAAATTTATTAAATTCACAAAATTACCATTATCAATCCAAAATTATCGCATTGTTATCACTCCCCTACTCGAACAAATTCGATCAAATCGATATAATAATAAACTGTATTAATTGAGTTACGTTTAATTTTACAGGAATTACTTGAATTTCATTATAGAAGAATTAAAAGATCCGGTGAGGTAAACTATAGTGATATTTTACAAAATCAATTTTATAGCTTCAGAAAATGTATGTTTTTATATCAGGAATTTACCATTGGCAATAGCTATCAGTTGTACACTTGTAACAATAGTTTATGTATGTACAAATGTAGCATTTTATACAACTTTATCACCAGCTGAACTATTGGGCTCTGAAGCTGTTGCTGTATCATTTGCCGATCGATTATTTGGACCATTAGCATGGACAATACCAGTATTTGTTGCCTTATCAACATTTGGAGCTGTTAATGGTATTTTATTAACATCATCACGATTATTCTATGCTGGTGCTTGTCAAGGACAAATGCCCGAAATACTAACCATGATCCAAGCACAAAGACTAACACCAACACCTTCCGTACTAATAATGGTAAGACAATAAAATCCAAAAAATCGCATTTGAATAAATATTGTATTTAATTCCATTAGGCTCTATTATCGATGCTATATTTAACCGTTTCCGATATTTTCGCTCTTATTAACTATGTTGGTTTTGCTACATGGGTAATTATAGAAAAAAATATCTATTCAGTATCGTTATTTTTCTAAAATTTCTATTATTTAGTTGAGTATTGGAGTGGCTGTATTGTGCGTGCCATGGTTACGTTGGAAGCGTCCAGATCTAGAACGACCAATTAAAGTAAATTTAATTTGGCCAATATTATATTTGTTATGTACAATTTTCGTAACAGCTGTACCAATGGTAGCTAGTCCAATTGAAACTGGTATTGGTACATTAATGATATTAACAGCAATACCAGTTTATTATCTATTTATCCATTGGGAGAAGAAGCCGACATGTTTTTTGAAATCTGTAAATGATATAACAATATTTTTACAAAAACTATTTGTTGTTGTTGGTAAATCAAAATCGGCTAAATTGTAATTAGAAGAAAGAAAGAAAAAAGGAATCTACTATTGGAACGTTTTTGTTAAAGGACATATCTTGTTGATAATTTATTGTGGAAAAATAATAATAATATTAGGAATAATTTGTGTGATGAGAAGACTATAAAAAGAAATTACTGTTGCCTGTTAACATCGACAATAAATGTTTGCAAAAATATACAATAAATTTGTTAGCCTCTAATTGCTGTTATTCTTATATAAACCTAAAGTGGACTGAACAATTTTGCTAGATAAAACCATTTATTTATATTTGCAAGAAACATTGTTCCAAACAACAATTGTATATATAGACTTTTTACATTTTACGGATTAATAACAACGTATATATTATATATAGGATTTTTCCGCAAATATTTGATCAAATCAAAAATATTTATCAGATAACAATAATTAAAACAATATACAATTCAACTAGTTAGAGCGTTGTTTCTGTCATATTTGAAAAAGACTCTATAATTCAACGAATAATCTCTTCTTAATTCCAATGCAAATCGGTCAGCTGCTAAATAAGCTGAACCAACACCCATTTCTGTTGTTAATCTCATTAAAGACATCACTTTAATATCCGTATTATATGTTATCCAATCAACAAAACCCGATTCTAATAAATCCCAACTTAACCATACAGAACCAACACATAAAACATGAATACCACCATCACATTTAACAAATTCATCATTGGCTTGTCGTACAACAGCTGATATACTTTTAGCTAAATCTCTACCAGCTTCTTTGAATATATGCAATGATAATTGATCACCTTTTTTAGCTAAATCGGCGATTAATCGACACATTGATGCTACATGGGCTTTATTGAAATTTTGATAGAACGTCTCTAGGAGATCTGCTTGAGTTTCAATATTGAAATATTCTTTAATAGTTGTCCAAACTGCATCAATTGGAAATGAGGCTGGATTGAATTTGTCTAAATCATCAAAACAAAGTTTAATAGCATGTTTAGCAATACTCCAAGCTACAACAAACAAAAATAATATCGATAACAAATTGGAATTGGTTTATATTTAAAACTAGAATTATGTATACCACTGCCTTCATCGCCCAACATATAACCCCAACCACCACATTGGACTTTAGTACCATCTGGATTTATCAATAGTGTATTAGAACCAGTACCAGCTATACAAGTGATACCACCACGATTTGATGTTGTAGCTAATGAACCTTCTGTATCGCTACCCACTACATATTTTTTACTTAAATTCGGATATGTCTCTTTTAGGCCTTTGAGAAGTTCTTCATTGGTAGCTTTGTGTTCACAACCGCTCAAACCTAAACCCTGAAAATATAAAAAACAAATCGCTAAAAATAATCAAAAGTTAAAAATAACTTTATTACAAAATTAATATTTTTCGATTAGATTAGATTATTATAGCTATTGGTTTTTATTTTTTTGATCCGGGCTAGATTTTTGGCTAAATTTAAAAAAATATATAAGTATTCATTTTTAGAAATTAGTCATTTTATATAAAAATTAATAAAATACTCTAATCGAGATAAAGTCGATAAAATTGAATATTTCCTATTTCGGAAATTTAATCTATAAACTAAAATTAATATAGATAAGATTCAGGGATGTACAAACAATTTTCTAATAATCTAGAAGACCTTGACAATGATTACCGTTTTATCTTTTAAAATGAGTTTCTTTTTTTTCTTTTCAACTTACTAAAGCTTCTAGTGGTTGATCTAATGGTATTCCTGCTGCAACTTTTGCCCGATCAACCATATCGGCTATACGTCGTCGACATTCATTCATACCAATCAAATGATGATTGGTACCCGATTCTTTAACACTTGATAGAATTGTACCATTTGAGTCCATTAGAACTATATGCGATTGGGTGGATCCACTAAAATAAACCAACCAAAAAAATTAATTAATTGATGAGATCTCAAGGAAACAATAATTTAGAGAAAATTGTTACCAATTAAATAAATAATTGACATTTTTTTATTATAAATGATTAATAAGATGAAAAGCTTGAATTTAGGGGATATTTTCGAATAGACTATAAACAAATTATTGATCAATTCATTGATTTGTCGAAATCAGTAATAATAGTAATAATTATTTGTTTAAATAAATTTTTCTATTAGAGTTTATTCATTAATGATTATGTCATGAATATCGGCCAATCTAAATATCGTCTTTTATGAAATAATCAAAATTTATGACCCACTTTTATATATAAATAACAATTGGTTCATTTTAAGTATTTTTATATTTCAAATTATTTACAATAATATTATTTAAATGATGTATTTATTTCATCGAAAATAATCAGCAAGAATTTATAGAGTTTATTAAACTTTTTGTATCAGTTGGAGGTAATTCAAAAAAAAAAAATAATCGATAAATCTATTATACAACATAATAAAATTCGAAAAATTTTGTTTAAATTTCGCTAAAAAAATTATATAATTACTATTTAAAAAAAATATATATATTTTATTATTTACTATTTATTTAATTTAAAACTCAAATATGCTATTTTGTCAATTTTATCATTATTGTTTATTTATTTTTAAAATTTTGTTTAATAAATATAAATACATTGTTTTCAATAATTGAATTTTAAATAACAACATAAATTTCAATTTCAATGATATAAGGGACTTACCCTTCAATACCGCCTATAATGTGATTACTCATATTTATTTGATTATTTTATTATTATTTTTCAAAAATAATTAACGCCACGCTGTTAGTAATAATCCGATTGAATGAAATGTTTGTTGTTGTTGTTGAATCGACAACATTCACCAATAAAATGAAGTGTATTATTAATAAAAATAGCAGGTTTCCCGTTCCAAACATCCAATTCCTGCTTTACTAAACCAAGTTTTTAGTGGCGAGAGGCACGCAGTAGTAAACAGTAATAATTTATGTTGATTGTTTATCTGCGAAAATACAAAAGTTACGAACATAAACAAGTATCTAGTAAGCATAGTATAAAATATATCTTACTATATTGATTCCAATTTTTGTGTAATCCACAGTATAGAGGGCGCCACAGACAATCGATTATCTACTGATAAAGGTTCGAAACTTCGATAATCTATTGCTCGTTCACTGTTAATTTATCTTATTTTTTCGTAAATTTGAATTAAAGACCTGTTGTTGTTTCAAACTTGGAACGATGATACATTATGACCATTTTAAGCATTTTTATTTTAATTATGTTATGAAAACATTTACAAAATTTTTGTTTCTATCAGGAATTTATCATTAGCAATAGCTATCACTTGCACATTGTAACAATAGTTTATGTATGTCGTACAAATGTAGCTTTATCATCAGTTGAATTATTGGACTCTGAAGCTGTTGCTGTATCACTTGCTTCACTATTGAAACTGGTATTGGTACACTGATGATTATCATCTATTTATCCACAGGGCACCGAGTGTTTTTACTGAAATTTTTTGTTGGTAAATCAGAATCGACAAAATTGTAACAAAATCGAACAAACAACAATTGAATCGAAATGTTTTTGTTGAAAAAAAAATGTATCTTTTTGTTTATTGATTGTGATAATAATAATTTGTGTGATTAAAAAACTATTAAAATTAGTTGCCTATGAACATCGACAAGTATCATCGTATTTGAAAAAGACATTATAATTCAACGAATAATCTCTTTTCACTTCCAATCCTGATCGATCAGCTGCTAAATAAACTGAACCAACACATTGTTCGGCTGTTAATCTCATCAACGACATTATTTGTATATCGGTATTATTTGTTATCCAATCAACAAAACCGGGTGCTAATAAATCCCAACTTAACCATACAGAACCAACACATAAAACATGTATACCACCATCACGTTTAGTAAGTTCATTAGTGGCATGTGGTACAACAACTGATAAACTTTTAGCTAAATCTCTACCAGCTTCTTTAAATATATGCAATGATAATTGATCACCTTTTTTAGCTAAATCGGCTACAGTCCGACAGAATGATGATATAAGAGGTTTATCGAAATTTTGATAAAAAGCTTCTAGAATGTCTGATTGAGTTTCGATTTGAAAATGTTCTTTGACTTTCTCCCAAATTGTAGCAATTGGATATGGTGATGGATTGAATTTGTCTAAATCATCGAAACAATATTTGATAGCACTTTTAGCAATACTCCAAGCTACAAAAAAAAAGATATCAATAACAAATTGAAATTGTTTTTATTTAAAACTAGCATTATATTTACCACTGCCTTCATCACCCAACATATAACCCCATCCACCACATTGAACTTTAGTACCATCTGGATTTATTAATAGTGTATTAGAACCAGTACCAGCTATACAAACGATACCACCACAAGGTGATATTGTAGCTAATGAGCCATCTGTATCGCTAGCAACTACGTATTTTTTACTTAAATTCGGGTATGTTTCCTCTAAGCCTTGGACAAGTTCCTGATTAGTTGCTTCGTTTTCACAACCGCTTAAACCTAAACCCTGAAATAATAATATAAATAATAATATAGACTAATAAAATGCTCAAATAGAGCAGATATATAGATAAAGTCGATACAATTTTATGATTCGTATTTTTCGGAAATTGATCTATAAACTAAAATCGATTTAGATAAGATTCAGGGACGTAAAAACAATTCTCTAACCATCTATCTATTAAGACCTTGGCAATAATTATTATCTGTCTCCTAAACGAGTTTCTTCTACTTCCCAACTTACTAAAGCATCTAATGGTTGATCTAATGGTATCCCTGCTATATTTTTTGCTTGATCAACCATATTGGCTATACGTCGTCGACATTCCTCCATACCAACCGTATGATGATTTGTACCCGCTTCAGTTGCCTTTGATAATATCATACCATTTGAGTCCATTAGAACTATATGCGAATGGGTGGATCCACTAGAATAAATAACATAAATTAATAAAATACCAAGATAACAATATTTTTAAAAGAGATAATTGTTATCAATTATATAAATAATTGAAATTTTCATTATCAATCATCTTGATTTTAAGAAGAATTTTGAAATGGATTCTAAACAACTTACTTGATTAATTCAATCAATTTATCGATTTGCCGAAATCAGTTAAATTATATTTTTACAATAAACATTATTCAAATGATATTACCATATATTACGATATGGACTTACCCTTCAATGCCGCCTACGATCTGATTATTCATTTTTATTCTATTTATCTAATTATTATTATTTCAAAAATTATTTATGCTAAACTTGGCTAAACTGTTTAGTGTCAAATCGACAATATTTACTTATAAAATGTGTGTTGTATCAATAAAAGTAGCAAGTTGCCGGTTTCGAACATGCAATTTCTATTATAACATTGATAAAGCAAATTTTTAGAGACGTGACCGGCTGTAGTATGTACACAGATAATTTATGTTCATTGTTTATCTGCCAAAAATACGAAACATATGAACATAAACAAGTGCATGAAATAAGTATAACGTATAACTACATCTCACTAGATCTATCGATACAAATTTGTGTATGATCCACGATATAAAAAAAAAACTACTGTAAAATAAGTTCAAATTTCCATAACGTAATGACTGTCCACTATTTATGTATCCTTCTATTATTATCTTGAACTTGGAATGGCCATTTTTTAGCATTCATATGTTTATGGATTGAATGTATGATAGTACGGTCATGTTCACAAGCTATTATTGCATTAACATTAAGTGTTTATGTTATGAAACCATTTTTTCCTGAATGTCAACCACCTGAAGATGCTGCACGATTATTAGCTGCCTGTTGTATTAGTAAGTTTTGATATTTGATTACTAACTAGTTTTTTCAACGATGGTGATTTTATTTTAGTCGTTTTGACATTTGTTAATTGTTGCGATGTAAAATAGGCGACTCGTGTACAAGACGTTTCCACTTATGTAAAATTATTGGTATTATTCATTATAATAGCAGCTGATGGTTATCAATTAGCTAACAGTATTATTAATTTTTAAATTTATATAATAATTAATAAAAGCATGTTTTGATACTTTCAATATATTCGTTTCTAGTGGAAGTAACAATTTTTGTTTCTGTAGTTGAATTTGGTTGTTATTACAAATGATTGCAGGTCAAACTGAACACTTTTCATTCATCAATACACAGACAGAAATAACATCATTGGCATTATCATTCTATTCCGGATTGTTCGCCTACAATATGGCTGGTGTGGAGAACACTACCGAAATTAAACAAAAATTAATTAAATTCACAAAATTACCATTATCAATCCAAAATTATCGCATTGTTATCACTCCCCTACTCAAACAAATTTGATCAAATCGATATAATAACAAAGTGTATTAATTGAGTTACGTTTAATTTTACAGGAATTACTTGAATTTTATTATAGAAGAATTAAAAGATTCGGTGAGGTAAACTATAGTGATATTTTACAAAATCAATTTTATAGCTTCAGAAAATGTATGTTTTTA
>JAZBGX010002025.1:0-12599 GCA_037414775.1 Zonitis immaculata | reverse complement strand
TGGGCAATTATTCCAAAAATATACCGTTTGATAATCGTAGAAGATACGTAATTTCGACGTTCCATTCTGGATAGAGTTTATTAATGACGACACATCATCGGAATTAGGAGCATCCTACGAAAATAACAAACCGCTAAAAAATCTATTATCGAATTTGTCCTAGAATTATTGACCCTAGGTCTGATAAACCTAGCACAATGTTAGAGATTTTTTTTTAATGTTCTAATAAAAAATAATTTCGAAATTCTATGGAAAACAAACCATGACTTAATTGAACTCCATCAAAAATTATTTTCTTCTGTATTTTGGAATTTTTATAATTAATAAATTTGGACTCACCTCAAATTGTTGTTGTTGTATGCAAAAACTGGAAGTAACTAAAACACAAATTAAGATCAGTCGCGCCATCGAAGTAACTGACCGCCGAGCGGCCTATCATGAAATGCTGAATCTATTCCTGGTTATGGATGACCCTTGACATGGTGTCCCCTAACAGATATCTGCTGTACATTTCGAGATTTCAACTTCATTTATATTTTATATATACACAGAGATACACACAAGTTTTTTTTTATGTTCAAAAAAAAAATTATAATTCATCGTTGTAATCTGATAATGACGTCTTCCGACATATTTATACAGAACGTCGTCGACAGGAGGAAAAAAATCGAATATCGCTCTATTTTGGTTTAGTTGAACAATTCGATAATAATAAGAGGAATGGAATTTCCGGATGTTTTCGAGTTGAGCCAAACAATTTGTCAAACTAAAAATGAAAGGATAGAAGCTAAATTTTTTTTAAATTTTTCGATCAACCCTTGTATATACACACAATTTTTATGTGTGTGAATTACGGCCGGATTCTCTAATTACTAATCGTAATTAACATTCAACATTTCAATTAATAAACGACCTAAAAATAAATCAATGTTTATGAGCCATACAAATTATGCAACTTTATTTATTATCAATTCTTCTACTAATCGTTCCAATTATAATATGCAAGATTAACAATTAAAACAATTTAATGATAATTATTGCAATTATAATGTTTGTTTGTTTTTTAATATAAACAAAATTCACATAAATAAAACTAAAACTGTTTGATGCAAATCAGGCATTCAGTTTAAACAGCGACTTGTAGTTATATGGTTGAGTTACACAAAGAACTACCATTTCTAAAAAAATCATGATCTCCATCTTCATCCCGATATTATTATAGATCCGCTGATAAAGATTCAAATTTTATAAAATCGGCTGTAATAAGAGTAGGACGGTGACAGGAAGAGAGAGATGGTTAGGGGATGACATAAAGAAAGGAAGAAAGAGAGAGACATGTACGGAGAGAGCTATGGAGAGCGGGAGATGTAGAGTGAGATAGCGTGACGGGGAATTATAGGGCAAGAGAGAGTGAGATAAGGAAATCGTGTGAGGGAGAGAAAGTTAGTGGGAGTAAGAGAATGTGAGAGAAAAATAATATGTCGGTGAAAGGGGAAGGGAAACAGTGACAAATGGAGAGGGAGGTAGATAGGCAGATAAGGAGAGACAAAGAGAGAGAGGTGGATGGGGAAAATATTGGGGAGGGATGGATGGGTAGATAAGGAAAGATAGAGGGAGAGTAATTGGGAAATAGAGAATATATCAAGATGATCTTCAACAAATAGAAAAATTTAAATTTATCAAATTCAGGCGAGAAACTTGAAGGGCGCCGAACAAAGATCGGTCGCCCAGGCTCTAACAAGTATATTACTTTACTTGTCGGAGACTCTGAAAAAGACGGGCATTGTAATTTTAGCGATATTGCAAGAAAAAGTGAAGATCTTGTATTTAGTCATCTTGATTTCCATAGTAGTCCGTTTTTACAATAGCCAGTGTTAATAAGGGGACGTGATAGTTTTAAATAAAACACAATTAAATGATAATCATTTTATTCGTAGTTATACGTATATATTTTTTAAAAATTGTGATTGTATAAAAAGTACACAAATATGAAACGGGAATGAGACCATCAAAATTAAGGGAATGAAAATTATATAGAGCAAAGTTATTGAAGAAGATTCACACCAAAACTAAATCTACATAATAGACTTAAAACTAATAATATTGCATTAAATCCGGCCTTAAATCTAAACTAAATCTAATTAAACTCTAAATTAAACACCAATAATAATAATAATAATAATAACTTACACGTAAAAGAAAAAATTAGTAATAAGCCATCAAACACTAATACTGAAGAGTTTCTAAACAAATCGCAATGTCGATCTTCATCCTGCTACACCGATAAAGATCCAAATCGAACTTAAGTACAATAATGACTAGGAAATTTTATCATTAGCCGATATAATAAAAGAAAAAAAAACAAAAAACTTAAAGCTATTGTTACAATTTCTGATTGTTAGTAATAAATAAATAAATAAATAAATAAACTTAAAAATTAATGACTACGCAACAACACAATTATTATTTGTGATGTGTACGTTTATTATTATTTTTTTTAAATAATTAAAAAAGACTAGTGACACTCTCGTCTATCATCTTACGATATTTTAAATCGAAAACCAAAACGCCAGATGAACTAAAAATAACTTAAAAACAAAAAGAAAACGCTATCGGCTAAAATTGTGATAAAAAATTAAGCCATTTTTAAATCTAAATTATTTACATTTGTTTGTTTTTTTTGGCAAGAAAAAGGGCTTTGTTTTTTTTTTCGAAAAAAAAATCCAAATTCGGACGGATATTTCATGAAAACCCAGACTAGAAGACTACGACTACAAAAAATAAAAGCTGCCAATTGAAGGCAACTATATTAAAGAAAAAAATAAGCACACTTCGGATTAGCTCTCTAAATTAATGGCACGTGAGAATTCACAGGTATAACTTATTCAATAATAAACTATAATAAGGCACACACTGAAGCCACTTTCTCAATATATTAATTAAATACTATAATGGTCCCTTTTTGTGGAATTTCCTTCTTCGATAATAAATAATCAAACTGTTATCGCCAAACCTAAACCGTATCGGTCCGAATTTTGTCGATTTTGCGACGAAAAGTCCATCGGTTGTTCTTGTAAAATTTGCGTGATACTCTCGAAACGTCCTGTTGGCGTTAGAATAACCGATGGATGTTTGATTGTTGAATACAATAATCGTTCAGGATTTGGTGATATTACCGTTGAACGATACAATAATGGCGATCGTATTTTTTCAGGACCTTGAATAACGGAAGTTGTTACAATAACCGGTGTTGGTGATGATAGATTTTTATCAGGTGTTGCTTCACGTGACGATTGCCGTCCATTTATACGCATACACGACGATTCTTCGTGCTTATATAAATACGATTTCAATGCGAAAGCTTTACCGCATCTACCACAAATGTGCGGTTTTGTATTCGAATGCGTTTGAATATGTGCACGTAGATTCGATTTATCAGCAAATGCTTTATTACATATTGAACATTTGAACGGTTTCTCGCCTAGAATTTGGCCATAAGTTTCGAAATTTTCGTTTTTTTGTTTTGTTATTACCTGTATGTGTCCGGATGTGGCCTTGTAATAGCCATGGTCTTGAAAAACATTTACCACAATATTGGCATTTACAGCCTTGATTATGGGTACGGACGTGCATCGAGAATGCCGGCATACTAACGTAAAGCTTATCGCAATGCGGACAACGGCGAGCTTTCTTATCACCTGGACTGCGATGGGTTTGACGATGGCGGGCTAAATTACTTGATGTACTATATCGTTTACCACAATCGTTGCATTCGTGTTCGTTTTGTTCAGTCGTTATCGTGGGTATATCCGAAGTAGTAATATTTTGATGATCATGATTCACCAATTGTGTTGACTATAGAATGAGAAAAATTAATCGAATATAATTATTTAGGTTCTACTGAATTTTAAACAAACCTTGATTAGGTGTGGCCGGGGCGCTCTTGATGATTTATCGAAAAGTTTATGGGTATAAGTAAAGACATTATCATTATTATTATTAGTATTTTTATTACTATTATTAGATAGTGTTGTTGTTGTTGTTGGGAGTTTTTGTTCTAGAATTTGTCCAGTTGCCACCGCCACTTCGGCCAATTTCGTTAAATTATACAATTCGTCAGGACATTCTTCATTATTATCAGAAATATCGATCCGACCATCTTCTGGTAAACTAACTGAATGTTCTGGACTCAAATCTATAAAACAACAACAAGAACAAAAAAAAATAATTGTAAATTATCGGCAATTAATTTAAAATCTAAACAAAATCAAGTATAATAGCAATTTGAAAGTAATTGGGCTAAAAGTGGAGGCTCTGTAAGGTGTGATCGGCAATTTGCCAAATCGCAACAAGTCGTTATTGTCGTATACATAAAATACAACAAGTTGTAGTTGATTTTTTTTTTGTTTATATTATTAGGATTTTGACGTGAATTTCGGCCATGTGTTGAATTTTACCCAAAAATTATTTGTATATTATGAACGTTTAAACGATAATTGATATTTTCAGTAACATGACTCATTATATTTATAGTTTTCAGGAGAACTATTCGAATTATAAGTGACGCCGAATAATCAAGTGTATTGTATACCTATATATAATTATTTCGGGCACACGTCTAAAATAAATGATCGGTTGGATACTGAAAATAGACAGGTACGTATAGGAAATGACGACCTATTTGGACTGTAATCAAGCAATAATCTAGGTTCGTTTTGGAATTATTTTCAAAAACTCACCTTTAGTTGTGGTTTCTTCTGGATTATATCGACGATGTGTGATTAAGAAAGCTCGCGGCATTTTTCTTAAAAATAATTTTAAAATTTTCCCCCCAAAAAAAAAAATAATCACAAATTTATTAACATATTTTTTTGTAAATTTCTGGATTTTAGAATAATAATATTTAAAATAATGTAAACACAATTTTTTTGTTTGCAATTTAATGGAAATTCTAGGGAGATATGACTGGTTTAATGCTTTGAGCTTTACTGAGTTTAAGAAACGCGTTAGCTGTTCTATATTTACATTTTTTGACGCGTGCCAAGTTCCAGAAGTTAGTAGGGATGCTGCTGTGGCTGCCCCTTTACCTCCGCCTAAAAGTTGTCGCCGTCCATTGGCCCTCCCGCACTGACTTTGAAATTTACAAAATTCGATAATTATCGATTAGAGACATCTTTAGGATAATCGGAAATTGCAATTCAAAAAATACTTTAGAAGAAATTCGTAATAATAGTTTCGTTTACTAAATTTGGTGCGAATTCGCTATCGGCGCCAGTTTATTCATCATGATAGTTATTAAAGTTGCTTGGAAATGGTTTGTAAAATATCTTGGCTATAGGCGATGCTACTGAAAACAAAAACAATAAAATTGCCAAGAGAATTTACAACATTTTAAGAGTAGGAAACTAGTTGTATATATACATATAAACATATCGTTTAAATTGGCAATTAATTCAAGAAAAACATGGAATATTTGTGTTATAAGAATCTTTCTATTTTTTATTTCTATCAAATCCATATAGTTGTGTCATAGAAAAGTTTTTTGAATGGATGCCACTGACGTTACTCAAAACCGTCTAAATTCGGAACTGGAATGCGTCCCGACGTTGCCGGCGTCTGTTCATATTTTGGCTGATAGCCACAACCACCTCTTATCTACACAGCCACTGACTCATCAAAATTTTTATTCGTCCAACAAAACAATCCAGATTCTCTTTTGCTCGAAAAATTTCTGCTATATAGAAAAAATAATATATCGTCATTAAGAAAATATGCAGACAAGAATGCGACATTTCACAGGGTTGCAAGTTCATCGAGGGTTAAATATCGGAAGTCATAGGGGTTGCGACCAGACACGACCTAGACGACAGACCAGGTGATCAATTCGTCGAAAAAATAACAGAGATAAACAAATCGTTTTTGTGGGTACAACAGAATAAGATAAGAATAGTTTTCGATAATAAACGGAAGTCATCAGGTTGAACGTTTGGAAGGGACACGTGCCCTTAAAACCCATCTTGTTCACAGTTGTTCTATGTGGTAAATAGATTGTTGTTATTTTAACAACAACCCCTCCTATTATTTCACCAATTATAATCTAACGAAATATTTAAAAACGGAAAATTTCTTAATTACTTTTGCTGATAGATATCGGAGTAACGATTTTAACCAGATTTTTAGCGAAAAAATCGGCCATGTGCGCTTGTAACTGGAAAATATACAACGATTTTCTTAACTCATGTTGATCTAAAAATGCTATTATTATTATTATTATTATTCTTTACAACAACACGTGCTAGTGTTTTGTTTTTATTCGCTTCCGTTTAAAAGAGCTGACTTTTACTGTACCGCTTTTTATGCATGTTGAATATTTGAACCGCACGCGAATCCGGCCAAATTCATCAATGAATTTATCACAATAACACATGTTTTTTGTATTTTTTTACAGAACCATATGTGGTAAGTTTCGTTCAGCAGGATTTGCTATCACGAAAAAAATTCCAGCAGGTGCACATCTTTCATTGACAATTTCGATCATGAAGATCGTTTCTATATTGAATTGTTTGAAAAAAAAAGAAATTGTTGCAGCTCGTACGATATAAATATATTTCGTTCTAAATTTACATTGTGTCAAGACAATATAATGTGTAAGTTTGTGGGGTTGGTGATCGGTGTTTATGATATAGGGAGGGAAAATAAGTGCACGTTTTATTTCTATTTCGGTAACCACCTCTACATCCGTTTTCTGGTAGTTGAATATTTATGTTGGTGCATTAGCATTGAACACTGGTTGAATTTTATTGCTGCAGTTTCAATTTCCATACGATTCGATTATTTTTAGAAAATCTGTATGTTTTCGAATTAGAAATGGAAGGAAAAAAACATTCAAGAGAAATATGCGAATAACAGGAAAAAGGATTTTATAGGAAGAGCAATAGAATTTATTTTTATTTATTTATTTAGATATTTTTCTGGCACTCTAGATTCAAGTGTAATGAAAATTTCAGGAATACAGAAATATAGATAACAATATTCGTCTTTGTTTAACTGGTAATTTGAAATTGTGAAAACCATTTTTGTCTGAATTGATGAAAAACTAGAAAAAATAAATCGACACTCGCTATTTGGAACTTCATAATTTTCATAAAAGTCACGTTCCTATTAAACGTTTTCCAGAAATAAAAGCAAAACAAACTTGAAAATTTACGGCTATAATTTCGGTCTAAATAGAAAGGTGGAGTTGTCCGATTTAACTGTTGAACAAAAATAGTGAAACTCGGAGAAAATTTAAATTAAAATAAAATAAAACCGTGAAAAGCCCTGAGTTTTGTCTGTGAAGAGGTGGTAATCAATATCCCGTCAATACAACAGTTTTCCCTTTCAGCTAAAATCAACTCGTTGCTATCTTATCTCGAAAAAAAACCCTCTGCAGTAAATTTTACCAATTGTTAAAAAAAATACAAAAATATAACGGTCTTGATTTTAGCTCTAAAAATCTAAATTTCAGGAATGCTGAAAAAATAACGTTTATAAAGATATTGCCGAGGAACAATACATTTTGCATCATGTTATCTTTCTTGAAGAGGCGAAAATTTTCTTGTGGTTTCCCGTTTCTCTTGGGATTTTCATTTGAGCCAAGCAACATGGTTTGGATATAAATGTTAGGATGATTGTTGGAAAACCAAATAATCCATCGATGTGGGTGTAGTGCAACCACCGTAATGCTACTATGCAGGGTACCATTTTTTTCCCCAGCAACAGCTGTTTATGTAAAGAGATAAATTTAAGACACCTCTCCAGTGGCAAGTGGTATAAAAACACATGTTACACATATGATAAAAACCGCCTATATATGAGTCCATAGACATTTGCTTTATTATTATTATTATTATTATTTATTTCAAGTAATTTTCAGCAAAACGGAAATACTTTCTTTCTAGAACATCTAAATCTATCTATATACATACAACATATACTATATTATGTATGTATATCCTTTCAATTTATAAGATGTTTGCTTTATTATTTATTATATTTATTTATATATTTTGATCGTATATATTGCAAAACTAAACGTGTACCAACTGCCTTTCGTTGCTATTAAAATTTGTGTTTGGTACGAATCCATTCCAACATTTACATGGTGGTAAATCTATGGCACCTGGTCCGGCTTCTGGTTTCCATCATCATACCAACCATAAAAATTTCCTGCAATAATCATGACACACCTTTCCCGATATTAATATTAACGTTGTTTTTCTTTTTCTTTTGGAAATAATAATTTCAACAACAACAAAATTTATCAAAAAACGAGTACCTGCGTTCTTAATAATGAAACAAATATTCTATATACGATTTCCGGTATATCAGTTCGAGTGGCTTGCGCGCCCTTAAAGAGTTAATATTAATAAAATTAACCAGATGTTTTTAATTAACATCCGTTTCCGTATAGATGCGACTGGAACAATTCTACCCTACCCCGATTTAAATACAACAAAATTTCAAGATATCAAATTCTGATGCATCTTCAATTGTTTGTATATATATATAGTTAACTGACGATTTCCTTTGTTTTAAAGTCACGTGTTTTGATCCGAAAAAACACTCTACTTCCCTAAAATTCTACCAACGCGTTTTGTTTTTTTTTCTCTATCCATATATATATATACAGGGTTTGCTCAATAGTCGCGCCTTTTACGGAGACAGTGGATTAAAATTTAAATTCCAAGACGGAAAGTACTTTGAAAAAATTTCACTTGATGCACCCTTAATTAGTTATTAATTAAATTAAGTAGCCAATAAGAGTTAAACCTTGAATATGGTTTCAAATGAAAACCAATCACAGTTGGAGCGTGAGGCTTATTTGCTCATTCAGTTGCTAAACTTGAAAAGGATTTTTCATGTCAAAATTTTATTCCTGGCATGACTTTTGAGGAGCCCTGTAGATAGAGGAAGTGTTACAGCTTTGTTATATTAACATTTCCTTCTGACACCGATTTGTATATTGAAAATATACAAAATTTCAGGTCAAGTTTTGTTATTATTATCATTATAAAAAACCTGCTGTTTTGTTTTGTTGTTTTTTAGAAAAGTGGAAACGATGATCATCTTAGAGATGTTGACAAGATCATAAAACATGTCAAAAATTGGTAGGGAAAAAAATGCCGAAAGGGCGGAAGGTGCCACCAATTAGCTTGAAATTTTTTTTAGAAAAAAAAAAAATGAATGTCATATTTTCTTGCTTAATTTTATTGAATCGTATTGTGGGTGGTTCAATTTTTGTTATTATTATTTTTTGTTTTTCAAGTACCAGTTGTTATGATTTTAGCAAAATATTAAATTGTGTGGTTTGGAATAGCGACAATCGTTCACCTGCTCTTATATGTATCGGCAAGCGTGAAAAAAGCGGATATATTTTTATAGCCCATCGTCGTCATGATGTTTTTTTTTTCAATAACAACAACACACATGAGGGTCCCAATAATAATATTATTTGATTTTGCCACGCGCCTTCATATCCGTTTATTTCGCATTCAAATTAGCAGACCAAACATAACGTTTATCGTCATATAAATATACGTACATATACATTTTCATTGTTATCAATTTGAAATTATATTTAGAGAGGTATAAATCTGGTTTAATATATAACCATCAGCTTTCAAAAATATGTTTATTTGTAGATTGGATAGCAACTGGTTCTTGGGTGCCCCCAGTTTCAGGAAAACCGATATAAACATTGAGGAATTAGTCTGAAAGGATGCAGAGCTAGTGGTGGATTAATGGTTTGTCGTTTATTCCAGAAATAAACGTTGTTTAGATGGCAACACGGCCATGGCCCCCCTAATACGACAATGAACTCACGAAAAATAACAACAACAACCAAATAACAACAGCACGCCTCTCCTTTATATATACATATATATGAATTGGGAAATGCAGCCGATAAATTCAACAAAACCAACGTTAAAAGATATTTCTGGATTGTGGAGGGTTTCGAGCTGAAAATAGATTAAATCAAAAGAGTGGTTTATCGTTTTTAGTTCGAAAACTACTAAACGTACCTGTTATGTGAGCTCTAACTATTGGAGCCAAACCATTGAATGGATCATTTGGTGTAAAATAAAAAATATCAAACTACAAATAAATGAATGACTAATTTCACTATTTTCTACATACCCAAATCCAGTCATCATCATCATCATCATCATTATTATTATTTTTGTGGCTCGAAATTGTTGAATTTTTCTCAAAAATAGGCACCATCTATGGAAAATAGCAGGAACTTTTTAATTACTCTCTCTCCCTCTTCTTTTCACCACATCTCCCTCTCTTACTCTAGCTATCTCATCATCATTCCATTCTCTTTCTGTCTCGCTCCATCTTTTCCCCGCTGTATCACTTTCTCTATTAATCCTCCTCTCACCATATCTTTCATTTCTTCTCTCTATCTCCCTCTCATATACTATATATACTTTCAAATACTAGTTTCCCCTATTCCTCTCCATTGTTTGTTATTCTCACTATATCTTATTCTGTTTCTCTCTCTCTCTCTCTCTCAACATTCCTTTCGTTTTTCACATTTCGATCGTTTCTCATTTTCTCATTTCTACCCCTCCCATCACCCTGTCTAACTCTCTCCCTTTCTCTCCCACTTTCATCAATCCGTCATCAACTCTTTCTTTTTCTCCCCACATCTCCTTCTCTCTTACGCCCGCTTTTTCTTCAAATCACTCTATCACTCTTTGACCATATCTCCCTCTCAATCTATACCTCTGATCCCTCATTTTTTCTCTTTCTCTCTCTCATCCTTGGAACCGTCTTTATGGACAAACAAGGAAGGCTCACTCAATCTTCTAGGTAATTTTTCTAATATTTCTACTTATGAACTTTTCTTGATAATTGATCCGCTCAATCATAAGTAATTTGATTTTTTTTTTCATGAAATGACGATAAACAAGAGCTGTTTTATTCGTACCAATGGTCGCGACCATTTACCGTGAAACGTGCTATAATTTATTTCCAACAAAAATTAAAATCTATATTGAAACATATAGCGTCCTCTTTGTATTTAATATAGAACTTAAAAGCTATGATATAGGTAGCACCATCTATAAAAAATAATTAGAACTATTAGGGAAAAGCTAAAAATACAGTTACCTAATTTCTTGACAGATGTCAAATTTTACAACATTCTGCCAATTATGGAATTTTCGTTTAAATTAGGAACTTTTCAGATTTTCATGAAAACTATTATGTTTAAGACAAACAAGAGTCAATATAATGAGAAAAAAAACAACTAGATTCAATGGTATCTTATTTTCTATCATTAGATACGTAAGTTAATTTGAGCTTCAGCTTTAAATAGATCAAACAAATTTTGTTAATGTTATATAATTGTCTTGTTGAGAATGGTTGGCAATAGTCAACAATAAAATAGAGGAAAAGTATAATGTACTTGAAATAGTTGAGTACATTTAACATTTAGTTTGTCTTTCTTAATTAGACTTTCACAATTGAACATTCAGTTGCATTAACAAAAAAAAAACAATAATCTAATGGCAATTCATCGTATAAAACATTCTTAAAATTGTGTATTTCAATTGAAATTTCTCATTATTCCTCTTGTTAACCATAATTTTATAGATTTTAGGTAATTGGTAATTGAAAGGTTCATTTGTAATTCAATATTGGTATGATCGAACAACTCTATTAAAGTATTTAACATTTATTAAAAATTTACGCATAAAATATTTAAAAAAAATATATAATTTTATAGAGCCAATCACCAATCAATTGAATAAAATTAAGTATTTATTATGTGATGTTTATTAATCGAGAATAAGTGTTTTGTTATCAATTTTTCCATTGTGAATCAAATCCAGCTGCTGAATCCGAATCCGAATCATTTGTAGATATTTTCGATATTATCCTAGTTGATTGTCTAGGTGTTGTTGGTGTACTAATAACAACACCATCTTGAAAACGTTTCGTTTTTCTTTTAACAAAATTACCTTTACTTTCCTATATTATAGAAATGAAAATTAAAGAAATTTTTAGTATAAATTTGGAATCATATTTACTTGGTTAACATTATCAGCTGATCCCCAACTTTTGTGCATTTTCTCCGACATAGAATCTAATGGATTTATGGAACCACCACCACCAACACCAAGGAAATTACTAAATGCTTCTGTTGTTTTCTTGACACGCACATTCAATGAACCAATACGCAGAAAACCTAAATCTTTATCTAAAAACAATTAGAAATTAAAGGATATTGTACCAAATTTTATGGAAATCATCGATTATCACCTGGTTGCTTTTTACGTTCCTTCAGTTCTGGAATTTAAAGATGGAGCAAAAAAAAAATTAATTCAAAAACAAATTCTTTATTAGTGGACATGCATTATAAGAATACTGCTAAAATCATAATCAAAAGCATTTAATTCAATGACTAGTGTAGAGTAATAATAAAAAAACTAATAAGGGATAAGAAATTAAAGATAGAGAAATCTAATTTATAATACAGAGAATGGAAATTGTTCGAAAGCTCAAAATTATTTGTTGACTGTATAAGAACCAAAAAGGACCTTTCC
>JAZBGX010002024.1:0-14852 GCA_037414775.1 Zonitis immaculata | reverse complement strand
TCTCCCTAGTATCGCAAAACGGCCGGTTCCGCGATACTGGGGAGAGCTCACACATTTAATTACACGGGATAAAATGCTTAGCAGATTGACCCAATCTGCTAAGCATTTTATCCCGTGTAATTTTTAATCAAATAATAAATTTTGGGAAAAATATTTTAATTTTTGTATGAAACAAACTTATTATAATAAAGAATGAGCTACAGAAAAATTTGATTTCCTTAAAATTTAAAAGTCTGCGAAAATTATATATTATAAAAATGATAAAGCTTTTCATTATTTAAATTCGAAATCATCGAAAGTAAATAGATTTGTCAGTGTGAAATGTGAGAATTAAATTGTTCATCGAATTGCAATTATTAATATGATTTTTTTTGTGAAAAGAATTCAACAAAAGTTAAATAATTCAGCTCACTCAATATTTGTGCAATGAGATAATAATAAAGTATTATTTCATACATTTTCGACCTCAATTTACAATGAAAATAGCTATTTCTAATACGAGGTTCCTAAGTGGCATATTTCGGTATGGGTCAGTTCCAGAATGAGCCGCTAGGCTTCGACGTGTCGCAGATGAACAAGTGTGGACGTTATCGTCCAAGCGAAGCGAGGACGCTATGTACGCACGAGTTCATCTGCGGCACAGAGAAGCCAGCAGCGAGTTTTGGAAACACCCATTCCGAATTATGCCACTTAGGAAACGAGTTACATACAAGATTTTATACAATCCCTTTCCCAAAAAATGCAAAGAAAGCGATGAGTTTTGAATACGATTTTTTATAAATATTGTTAGCGTAAAATTATTAGGAAACAATGTTGTTTACTTCCTTTTTTTGTTAGGCAATGAATTTATGGTAAGCATTAATGTATATTTCGTTAGATTTTCCCGTGAAAATTCAAGATCGCATTTCTTGCCATTTCAGCTATTCTGGCGATGTACAATATTTCAATAAATCACTCATAATTATCGAATTGAATAAATTTTTATAATTATTACTAGCTGAAGTACCCGGCTTCGTTCGGGGAATTGAAATGAGATTGTATGGTAATTGAAATGAAAGAATAGATGTTCTCGAACGTTTGAACCCATGAAAAAAGGCTTACAATGTTCCATAATGTTCCAGAGTATTCCACAACATTCGGGAGTGTTCCAGAATATTTCACAAAAATCTGGGATATTCCCGAGCAATCCACAACATTCTGGTATGTTGTGGAATGCTATAGAACGCTTTCGAATGTTCTGGACTTTTCTATAGAAATTTCTAGAGGGCGAAACTTCAAGCCCGTAAATTTTTCAGAAGTACGATCTCCAGCTAAAAACGGAAACCTTCTTCATGAACGGGAAATGAAGAGCTACCATACCATATACATACATTGATTTTTGACTAAATGAAAACGCGAAGCAGCGCTGGTTTTTACAGACGAACAAAGTTGAATAGAAAACTCGGGAATTGACTGGAATAATATAGAGCGTTTTTTTTTAATTTTCCGGAAATGCTCAGTATAATTATGAAGATCATTCAGTAGTACGCTTATGTAGTAACATGAACAAATATGCAGTGGAATAGCCTATATTGTCCCATTATCTAGAAATTAAAACACACCGCCATCTATTGGGAATGGATAGAACTAACCAATAAATAAACACACTATTGTTCTATAATAAACATTTAATTCGCAATAACAAATATCGGGTCAATAATTGAGATAAAAACTATCCTATCTTTTAACTTGGATCAAATTACAGATAGTTACCAAATTTGATCAAAATCGGTTTAGTAGTTTCGGAGTTTATCCCGAACATACATCGTGACACGAGATTTTTATATATATAGAGATAATTAATCAATAACGGATTCATGATTAATAATAATAAACTATTAATTGCATTAAACGCTTTTAAGATGATAATTATGATTAATAACAATAATAAACAACAGAAAAAGTTCTGACAGAACACAAACTCATCAAAAACAAAACAACGTCGGCATAGTCGGTAATACAGATATCGTGTCTAATTTGACATTATCATAGACAGTTACCATGATTTCTACATATATGTAATACTACTATATAGCCAACTGGTATAGGGAAAAACACTTGAAGAACACGGTGCTGACTATATTTATTCTTTCTTTTATACTTTGTACACTGTCCTTGATGCGCATGCTTGGCAATTGAGAATTTTTAAAAATTATAGAAGACAGTCGTTTTATTTTTCCTGTATGCTCACACAAGATGCGCAAAATAATGATGGTACAAGTTCTGGAAAAGAGACAGACATATTCTGTCTCAAATTGTTTCGATAACATCCACTTATAGGGATTGTCCATATAGTAGTATTACATATATGGATTTCTACAGAATTATTATTATTATTATGATGACATATGAATATAATGATAATGATGGTCTTTTGTTTGTATTGCGAGCGAAGGCATCATAGTATAAACAAAACAGCATCATACGATGCTGTTTTGTTTATATTATAATTCAGAGTGAATATTAAGTGGCGGATATTCAATAAGTTGTCACTTTACAACCAGTATCTAATAGTCATAAATTCAACTTATGCATTAGGGATTGTATAAAATCCAATACCTTATACTTATTGTTAATTGAATTCATACAATTTTTTTGAGAAAAATTATACTGGAATTTTTCTCCCAAAATTTATTATTCATTATTATTCGCACATTCTCTAGTAAGTGTGCAGAAAATTTTTATGACAGAGTTAAAAACAATGAAAATTCCCATAAAATGATCATTTTCAAATGGCTGCCAAAAATTCAATTTTTAACCGATTTGTTTTTGTTAGGGCTCATTTCTTTCGGAAATGTATGCCCTTAAGTAAGGGACTTAACAGAATTTATTTTCATATATAGACCAGTAATTTGCTTCGTCGGATGTTGTCAGATTTTGAAAAATCGCAAATTCAATCTTCCAGTACTCATTTCTATGAACTCCAAATCTCACGAAAATTCAACTGGGAGCAATGGTTTATACTTATTGTTAGAACAACACCTTAAAAGAGTTTTCTTGCACAGAGCTTCTGAGATTTCCTACAGGCTTGTGAATAATGCAAAAATTCTGTTTTTGAAAAATTCATTATTAAGCTGATGAATTGATTTTTATTGTTCATATTGCTCTATTTAGAGACAAATATTGTTGAAATTACGTCCTTATAATGTAAATTTAACCTGAAAAAATTTCCTGAGTACAATTTCAAATTTTGATGGGTATAATTAAGGTTCTTTCACGCAACTGGTTCGTTAGAAGTTTTTGAATTTCCCATCAATTAAGTCTTTTGAAACTTTGTAATTGAGGATTTTGGACAGCCGTATAGTTATCTAATAATAACTAATAATAATAATTAATATCTTATTATATTATATTAATTATTAATATTATCTTATCTACTATTAACTTTTGTTTCATGTCATTTCCGGTTATACCTCAAGTTGTCATCAGATGTCTTATTTTAAATATAACACCCTATATTTTTTTTCATTTTCAGATTTTACGTGAATATCTAATACTCTTTTGTATAACATATTCTATGTCTAAAATTAACTGTTTTTGAGACATTTTAATTTTTTTCCTGAAAAATATAGACTTTGTAGTTAATTTTTGAATCTTTTGATTTGACTGGGACAATACAGTGAGATATGACTGCATGTATCTAGATCCAAATTGAGAAGCTCCTAATACAAATTATTCGAATGAAACTCAATATGTATTTCCACAATTAAAAGAAAAGTCACTAAAATTTCCATTTTAACCGTGTCATAGATTTGATGTTGCTCATGAAAGCGGTAAGAATCGCATGCTCCTTGACGGATTTATATCCTGCACCATAATTAAATCCATTGAGCAACATAATTTTCTGTCCTCAGCATTGTTAGAAAACATCACATTAATTTTTTTGCTCAAGTATCTGGTAATCTATAGTTGTTTTTATATCAATCTAAGCTACAAATTGAAAACATTCAGGCTATACAAATGTCTATCAATTGGAGATTTTCAGTTCAGAAGCAAAACATTTTCATCGCAATCAAACAAGTTTTTGTTGTTTTTTCTGACGATGCAAGATCGAAGATATTCAATTATACCAAATCCACGATATGAATGCATCTCTGACTATAGGTAACCCAACAACAATAAATTTTCCCATTCATACAATCAGATCGATGTTACTGGCTAGTTACTTTGATTATGACAAATTGGGAAATCTAATTTAATTATAATGCGAGCATCATTTGAGTATAGTGCGTTGCTCATCGTGTTATGAAGTTATGAGATAATTAATTTCCAACCAATTATAACTTCCAACAAGTGAGAGCGCACCATCATTTCAAATTTAGCGCCAATGTAAAAATATCAAACCTAATAAATAACATAAAATCAACTTGAAAATTCACCAAAGAAATAGCAAATAATAATAAAAATTCAGGTCAGCAGGCGAGCATACGGATCTGGCTATCCTATGCTTTATACAATCGTTCCGATTTTACCCAATTATTGTCGCATATGTTCCTTAAGCGTCCACTGAATTACTATCAGCCACCTATTTACAATAATTTGTCTCCATTTCAAAAGATGAAGCCAATATCGCTAGTTGATATGTTGGGCGAAAGTATTCAGTGGAGCCTCAATCCCATACAAATGAATACGCAGAGGATCTTAATAGTCCGTTTTGCTTAACGAAACTGGTTGACAGCCAACCACTAAAATATGCTGCACTTTTGCTATACGCCATGTATAGGCAGATAGGGGTTTAGTTGTTATATTAGTCTATGGTATAGAAGTATAGACTATAAACTGTAAAACCATTATTATAAATTACCATTACTTTGTGGAGAGATCGAGAGATTAAATAGAAATGACAAAACCCGCCTCTGTATTTAGAATTCTGTACGAACTCTATACGTAGGTATGATGAATGATAAATGACATCAATAACGAGTTATTTAGACTCACTCTCATTACTCATTACTCATTACAATATAGATTATCTCACCTCAATTGTACACACTTGTTTATATCGGCATATCTTGTCACAAACCGCCTATTGGGCTGGACAAAATTATTATTATGCCTGCTTGTTCAAATCATCGGCGTCTCAACTATTTGGTAGTGACTTCGATCATAAAAAATCGCAAAAAATTAATAATTAGTATGAAAGTGGTCAAATAAATTAATTGTATAATTTTTGTACCTGTCATCAAAGGGTGAGATAGCTATTGCGGAAAGAGCGCAACCCACTTATAATTGTATACAGAAATATTCAAAAAATAAAATATAAACTACGGTTATTAACTTTTTTTGTGGAATGAAGTGCAGCTGAACAGCGTATAATCGTTTTACTTGACCTTAACAGTTTTGTTTGTTTTGAAAACAGCAGTGTGATATTTTGGGGGCATTCCATTTTCTTTAGATCTCATCTATTCAATCTTAGCGTGGGTGAATTCGTGTATATCATATTGCTAACTTTTCTGCAGTCTGTCACTTGAGTGTTGAATACTATTCATGGAAAAACGTCATCTTCACGCACTTTTCCTTTCATACATTGTTACCTACAGCATATACAATTTGCACATTTTGGTTTTATTTTAATCTACAATCCAGTATATTACGTATCAGTGACTTGTTATTCTCTTCAAATCTGGCTGAAAATCATTCCAAAAGATAATAATTGCGAATTGTTCAAGAGTGACGATGGAATATTGTTTGTAGGACCAACGAACAATAAGGAATCATAAGCTGCAGCGTAATTCAAAGAAAAGCGGTAGCAACTTTTTTAAACGGATAGGCCGGATGATCTATGTGGAATCACAAGATGATGATATTATAGACGCAAGTGTTCAATCGGCATCAGATGAATAGAAAAGTGGAGAAATAGTTTAGTCGCATGTTCCGTTCTTGTCTCAATCTGGACTTACATTTGAAAAACCCGAACAAAAAGACTGTCTGCTTCATTTTTAAAAACTCATAGATGACAATTTCGTGAGAGTTATTTTGCTGTTGTATGTTATGTGAGCTGTATTTCACAAAGAGAAAACTATGTGAGAAAAAAGATTTCAAATGATAATGGAATTCTTACACTATTCTGATAACAATGCTTTTGATTTAATCGATCCAATCTTGAATTATGTAAGAAATAACTTAAGGTTTCATACGTACTTGATAAGAAAATTTTAATAATTAATGTTTCTCTCATGTTATAAGAAAGAAAGAGTATCTTATTGGAAACAGTTCATACTATAGAAAAGTCGATTTGTTGTTAAATTATATATGCTATGTGAAAGTAATTCCGGATACATGAGTGATTTCTTGATGTATAAGTAACGGTCAAAATACACAGTATGATTCGAATGATCCAGAAGAAAAGAGAACAAGTCGTATTGTTATCCAATATAAAAGTCTTTTGAAAAATGGTAAATATACTGCTAGTTACAGAGACAAAATAATGTTTATGAAAGGGAAAGTTAAAAGAGATGTAATTGTGTTGAGAACTATTCACAAGGGCAATATACGATTGCGCCCGTTGGTCAGAAAAATTTTTAGGTAGCCTTATCCTATATGTATTACGATTGCATCCCGTTTGTCTTTAGTATCTAGTGACGATTGCGCCCGGCGGTCAGTTAAATTCAAACAATATGTAGTACAATATAGTAACACCTGTAAAGAAAAGAGAATGAAACAAAGGATTATATGGAAGTTCATTTTATTAAATCGACAATTATTGTTAGTCATCTTATTGAATTATAATTTTTATGGAGAGCAAACAATGATATTCAACAAAAATATTTTTCCTTTTTCTCTCATTGTTGGTTCTATTCCACAATTGTGCGAGCCATTCCGAAACTATAGTCTATCTCACTACTGGTGATACACCCTCTTTTTGTATACGTTCTAATTAGAAAAGAAAAACACTTAATTGGTTAAATTGTGACATCTGAAAAATAGTATGGTAGTGGAATGATTTTTGTAGGTTTTTAGAAAATATACTTAGGTGAACTAGTTAATTATTAAATATAAAAAAAAATCTCGTAATTAATACCGAGTTTTCAAATTTTTTGAAGTTATAAGGAGTGTTCCAACATCGAAAAGATTCTATTTTATTTCAATTGGAACGTGTACAAAAAGTGCTACTTTTAGTAGTATAACATACTGTGCAAATCAAATCAAGAATTATTAGTATCAGAAAAAACAAATAATACTGATTAAGTAGTAATTTTATTGTAACTTTCAATTTAGAATGTTTCAAATAAAAACTAATATTAGCTGTATTGCAAAAAAGGCCTCGGGTAAAAAAAAATATTTTCGAAATACGGACTATCTAATTATGGTCCGTACATAGGTCGTTCATGGCTGAACATTGGCCGAACATGGTTCTTTTGCAGGAAATTTTGGCCGTTAATCAGCAGAACACAGGCCGTTTTATAATAATGAAAATTTTATTAGTAGGCCATAAACAAGAGTCGTTTTAGCAAAAACAAAAACAAAAACAGGAAAAAAGTTACCGGACAGATTCGAACTCTAAACCTAAAAGTTTTATTAATTTAATAGTATTTACATCGATTTACATCACTTGTTTTATCTTATCTTTACACTTACATCTACCTCCTAATTTACTAAATTTATGTGATGAATTAATTAATACTATTTACTGTTGATTAAGATATAGAAATATAATATAATAGAACTTTACGTATTTTTAATTATTATGAGTCGGACACTACAATTTAAGGAAAAATTATATACAAAAAAACTTTTTGAAGAGCCAAGTCTATTACCACTTAACCATCGAACTCTTAGGTAAACTATTTAAAATATCAAAACAAATCTTTCCGAAAACAGGTAGAAATTTTATTGCCGTGATAAATAAGAAAATGATAACCCCAACAGTACAATTTTTTCTAATTTTATTAGGCCCTGGTACGGCCGATAATTAATTTTTACTCGGGGAAACACAACCAACTTATCGATTTAATAATATTGCATTTGTTGGACAGCAAATTTTTTGTCTAGGAATATTCAATTTTAAAAGGATTCGATATAATATTTTATCTAATTGAGGAATGAGTATAAGAAATGCCAATAAATCGAACAATAAAATATAAAGTTTAATTTTGATGCGACTTACCTAATAGTTAATTTGAGATGGGTTATTTTTCTTCTAATCCTGGAGTGCAGTCGGATTATCTCGTTAATTTTTGGGTATTTTCTTGTAATTATTTCAAAAACAATTTTATATAGAAATAGAGAAACTTGATTAAGATTAGCTTTAGAGACTTTGAATGAAGCTTCGTCGAATATTCATAGAATTTTATATTCAACATCTTTTATTTTAAATTTCTTTAGAGACTATGTCTAGATGGAGTCTATATTTGATTTTACGTATGTCAAATTTGAAGTTGATAATTTTTCAAATACGAATACTTTAGGCAATATAGATTGTTTTGCATGATGCAATTTTGTATACCATAATGTTGATCCGATAAAATAGCTTGTTCGAACATGCCTATATAAAGTTGTTTTATAACCCAGTACGATAGTGCTTTGTAATGTTCGTCTTTTATGATGTTTAAAGCTTATATCTGTTATAGAACATAGAGCTCCGCAGTCTAGAGAAAACGACCATATCAAAATTCACCAGCATTGATTAATGATATTCAGAGTAATACAACTTATTAACAAAACTACCATAAACGAAACATTATGTTTTCAGCAAGTGACTATAGTTGATATTTTCATATCATTTTCTCATACATTGGAAGAATAAATGAATAAAAAATATTACTTTCATTCTATTATTTTACAATTTTTCCGTCAGTCCAGTTTCTATCACAAACAAATAAGATTTGCTGGTCTTTATCAGAACACAAATGTTAAATGTTGCAGAAAAAAATCTCAAGGATTTCAATTTACAGCTTTCTTCTAAGAACATTTATGATTTTATGTAATTTTTTTTTTTTAAGATAGAGAAATGCTCTTTCTGATGGGGTTATAATTTTTATTAAATTACAACTTGATGTCGTTTCGTTGGCTATTAATAACAACTGTTAACTTATAATTTTCTATAATATCAAAAGATAAAATGCAAACCACTTGCTGATATTTGTCGACTATAACAAAAAAAATTCCTTTTTTCTATTTTGCGTCTCTAATAGCGTTGTTAAGGTAATAAAAGAAGTGTTTAATAGAAATGGAGTGCTTTAATAGTTGTTAAAGCGCTCCTTTTGGGTACTTTAATAGTTAGTATGATCTATTTTCTTAAGGTTGGCAGCCTGTGGTACCTGCGCATGCGTCGTTCATATTACGCTGAACAAAAGACGACGTTGACAATAAACTTAATAGCAACTGCCATCAAATTCTCCAAATTTCAATAGTTTAATTTTTATTAAAACAATAGTATAAAAACTCATCCCTGTTTTTTAAACTTGGCTTAAGCCCCCGCCCCAGAATCAGTTGTTGAAATGTGAATTTTTCAAGGGAAAATTTAAAAAATTATTCAAAAAAAAGACAATATAGGGCATAACGGAAAAATTATTGCGTCTTAATCAGGGGCGCTTTGAGATCCAGCGGCGGTCCACCGGGCAATTGCCCGGCGTCCCGGTGGGTCAGCACACTTCTGGTCTTAACTGATGTCCTACCAAAGACCTATCGACTAACGTTATTGAGATTTCTCAATTCCATAAATGAGGTGCTAAGATTGTATAAGTATGATGAGGAGACTGGGAAGAATGAAATAAAAATAAAAGAAAATCTTTATCAATTATATTAAATTCTATCAAAATCGTTTTCCATAAGCTCTTCTCTTATAATTCATTTAAATTGAAGATTCAAGTTATTAGAAATAACTAGTATTATTTATTCAATATAATTTGAAGTACTGTAGAATTATTTCCGAAATTTATTCACTGATTATTATTTCATTTATGCATAAATTTCGAGATTATCTGAACAAAACTATCTAAAATTGATGATAAATTCGGGGTCCAACTCCAACATGTATAATAAGTTTCAAGGGCAATAATAATCATATTTTAAATTAATTATAGTATAATAAAGCTCCCATATGTGTTTTGCCTAGATTTTGAATGAGTGTTTTTGGGTACACATCCCGAAACAACAATTCAATATACATATCTTTGTATAGTATATTGAATAGAGGTTTAAAACAGAAATTCGATTAAGTCGCTCAATCAAATCGCCAATGTTTGCATGATTTTATCGGTTGACTATTGACATTATACATTATTATTCCAAAATGTCACTATATCTCGATGCTAATCGTATATTATAGATCAATTGTAATCCATAAATGAAACGTTTTCATTTTGTGCTTCAACTATACTACATTATATTATAGTATAGTATAGTGTTTTATCAGAATGAGACAACGGTCACAACAGCTTTATTCATCAATTAACGAAACTACTTTGGAAAATGGTTAAATTGAAATAGATTTTTCCAATTCATAGCGAATACAGTAAAACAATATTAGGAATAATGAGAGTCGATTGCGTATGTCGAAAAAGAACCTCTTCCTAACTAATTCAAATCCATCTCGAATATGTTTTGACATATACCATTTACCAAAAAATTTAAATCACTTATAATGTTTGAATGATGTTTATTTTATTTTATAAAGAACTTTGAAAGCTACAATTTTTAATTTCGATAAATGAAGTTGTTCGATTTTGATGATACAGTCATATATATATAAAATAATGAAAGCTCGCAAACTTTTATTATTATGTTTCTTTAAGTTTTCATAAAGTAATTTCGAATTTATTCTTATTAAGTTTATAAATTATTTCCGAGGATAGATGATTGTTTTGCTGTGAAATATCTAGGTCAAAGTGAAATTGTTGTTGTAATTGTTTGTAATAAAATAGTTTTTATTGGTTTTAGTTTGGTATATTCCCGTTTATATAGTGTTTGTTCTTAACATTTAAAAGTGGAAAGGCATGTGGATGGGAAGATTAAGAAAAAAGGTTGTATGGAGAATAAGTGTTCCTGATATTAATGTCTAAAGTAAGTGATTGTGGCATGTGAAGATGTTGATGTGCTTTTGAGAACTTATAGCATTAAGTTTCCGCCTAGTCTTTTTGCGGTCAAAACATCTTTTTGGGTTAAACGTTCACGTGCTGAATATCAATAACCCATCTATTTAAATGTCAGGATTGGGCCAATCGTATATAAAGGACCCTGTATAAATACTATGATAGTAATAATAATATCTTGTGGTATTGATGTTGGTAGTAGTAGTAGTAGTAGTAGTAATGGTAGTGTCGCATACGAACTTCTCTAATAAATCTGAATACATTTTCTGTTAAATGATAATAGCATTTCGATACGAATTTGTGACAATCTCTCTACTAATGGTGCATACATAGTTGAAAATGCGGCCTCGTTCATCATTATACATTTCATTAAAGCACTTTACTATTACGAAAATTGACATTAGGTTCAATTCATCAACTTATTCAATTACAATATCGGTAAAACAATACCACTAACAAATTTTTGAATTTTAATAATATTAATTAATATAGTTATGACTATGACATTTTATATTAACTGGATCATATATCAACTATTGACTATTTGTGATCAAAATATAAATAGTTTCCTATCCACTTTCCTTATATTCAGGTTTTTCTGATCAATATTCGACTTACACTCAATGACCTTTTGCTCTTATGAAATTGCACTACCTTTCAACATAATACGCTATTTTCGAACAATACTATATTGTTGTCAATGTTATAAATTTTCATAACATATTCTCTACTACTATTATCAAATAAAATAAAAAAATAGCTAATAATAACCACAACTTACTCACAACCACTTAGGGATGATCCACACTATAGTACTGCTCACGGTCCGCTCTCGCTCTAGTCTCGGTCTGGTATAATATTATCATATGAGAATCAATCAATGCATTCACACTATCGGTAACAGTCCGCTCCCGCTCCAGTCACGCTCCGCTATCGATTAAACTTGGAGAATATTTTTGAGCGAAACCGAACCGGTACTGGCATGCACCAATAGTGTGAATGGTCGCCCGCTCCCGGTCCAGTCAGCTCTTTTACCCGCTGAATTTGAAATTATAAAGTCTGACTTAAATATTGTAGATGAAAACTTGTGTAGAATAAAAAATGGAATAGAAAATATGTCCAATTCTCTGCTAAAATTTATTATATTAATTATTATTATTAATTATTATTATTAATTAATTTTTAAATAAAAAAAAATAAATTTATATTCATAAATAAATTTATGTACCTATAATCATTTTCAGGGGAAAGTAATCGAACATTTTACAAAAAAAATTATCAAAGCTTATTTTACCAGTGCTTTTGAAAATTCTTCTAATCTTTTCAAACCTATTTGTTGAAAATAGCAAACATGTGTGATGGTCACTCAATAACAAATGATCGTCATGTAACTTCGAATATCGACGATAAAAGACTTGGCTGAGATCAGGGAATTTTACTACACAGTGACTGGAGCGAGAGCGAACCACGACCGGCACTATAGTGTGAACATGAGCTACCGAGACTGGAGCGAGACTTGAGCGAGAGCGAAGGGTGTGTGGCACTATAGTGTGGATCATACCTAACTGTAACATAATCTATATGTATACTACATTTCACCACATTAACAAAGGTGCGTAGGCGAAGTCAGAATCACTCGGGATGAGCTAGGTGGAGGCAAAGACTAGAGACACGCCAACATCTTACTATTTTGTCCCCTACCCACTCTTTCATTTAAGTCCACGACTTTCAACTCAGCCTTTATTTATGGAGTTTATCTTATTTGAAAAGTGCACAATTCATTTCATCGACAAATGATCTCACACACACCGCGTACTAGGCTGGACGCTGGCAACTATTCTATTATGCCTGATACCTTCTCAAATCATCGTCGTATCAATTATGTGATAGTGACTGTACTTCGATCATAAACAATTGCAAAAATCAAATAATTACTAGGGAAATGGTCAAATAAATTAATTGTATGATTTTTATACATGTTATGTAAGTTAACTATTGCGGAAAGAGTATAGCCCACTAATAATTATATACAGGAATATTCATAGAATAAAATATAAACGACGCTTATGTACTTTTTTCTGTTGAAGGGAGTTAAAGTGGACTACTTATAATTGATTTACTTGATCTTAACAGGGTTGTTTGTTTTGTAAACAAATGACGATACGCAAGAGTAATTTTTTTATTTAAACCAATTGCAGCGATCAGGTGTTTATAGTATGCTTCAACAAACCCTGCCAATGTAAGTGGCGATGTTCCTTTGACTTGAAACGGATTATACTAAACGTTTTACTGTACCACTTCTCGTGATCTTGCAGCACGCCATTTTCAAAATAAAACAATCCATATCTGGGTTTATGTTTCTCACTGTTATAGGAAAATTTGAATCATCTCACAAGATCAATATTACTTTCAGTCGCATTGCTTCTTACACATAAGACACAAACGATTGAATATTGCGTTTGGGAATAAGGATAGTTTATATTATTTCATTTGGCGGTGAAAAGCTCACAATATTGATAGTAGTTCAATTGTCGTTTAATATAAATCATATCAATAATGTCTATATATGTACTTAAGTACTTTATAAATAATGTAAATATCAAAAAATATAATATATTAAAATATATGAAGCAATAAAGTAGGTAGTTCTTTTAAACTACATAATGAAGGCTGTAAATCCTTAGTGAAGTCAATAATGTGGGAAATTTTCATATTCCCTCAATAAAAATGCAAATAAAGTACGCATCTGAGGTACATTAAACACACACTGAGATATTGAAGAATCTTAATGATCTAGAAAATAAAATTTACAAAACTAAATTTTTTATACGTATAACATATATGTAAAAATATGTATAATAATTAGGGTGTTTCATTTTTGGGCGACATATGATTTTTCTTGGTCCTACTTAAAAATCTGATAGTTTAGAGAAAAAGAGAAAAATCTCTACTGGAAAAAAAATTATAAATTAGTTAATGGCTTTGCTCATCGAGATATTTAATTTCCCATAAACTTAATACAGGAAAAAAAAATTTCGATCCAACTTGATTTTTTGATATTGAAAAAATTTTTAAAGGAAAAATAAATATGGAGCTCTTGAAGAGCGAATAATGTACTACAGAAAAGCATTCTAAAGTCAAAAATGTACGATTAATATTTTTCAAATTATAGAGCTCGAAATGTGAATTTTAAGAAAAAATTGCATCAAATCAAGCTCTATAACTTGGAAAGTGTTGATCGCACATTTTTAACACTCAAGAGCTTTTTGTAGCAAATTATCTCCCTTTCAAAGACTTCATATTCATTTTTCTTAAAAATAAATTTTAGTACCGAACAGTCAAGGTAAAGCAAGATTTTTTCTCAAAATTCACCTTTCAAGCTCTATAACATGAAAAATATTGATGGTGCATTTTTGACTTGAGAAGCTTTTCTGTAGTAAATTGTTTGCTCTCCATATGCTCTATATTCATTCTTTCTCAAAAAGAGTTTTTAATACCGAAAATTCAAATTGAACTGAAAATTCTTTTTCCTGTATTAATCTTATGGGAAATTTTTAAATTTCTCGATAAGCAAAGTCATTAACTAATTTAGAATTATTTTTCCAGCAAAGATATTTCTCTCTAAATTATCAGGTTTTCAGGTAGGATCGAGAAATGAAAATGTCAGCAAAAAATGAAACACCCTAGTATACAGGGTGTATCATTTGGGACTATATGATTTTGCAGTTTTAAGGGGTTGTAATTGGAGAAATAAAAAAAGCGCTCGAGGATTTATAGTGT
>JAZBGX010002022.1:748-14867 GCA_037414775.1 Zonitis immaculata | reverse complement strand
AAGCCCCGCCCCTTGAATCAATGCTGGTTGCCTGATTTAAAAACACTGAGGGGCTGCTAGATATTCGGATTTGAAAACAGAGTTGAGTACAGCGGAGCCTTAAACAAGCCATATTTTCGAAAACGTTAGCAACTATATTTTGATAAAAATTCGTATTTAGATAATATTTAATATTCTTAATTTGTCTAGATAGATATCATGCCAGAGAAAATTCGTTTTCAGATATAAAAAATATTTTCCTTCATTCCAACACCATCTTAGAATATTGAGGTAAGATAATAGGGTGAAATATTCATATTCTTTACTTCTATTAGGACAAAAGACTGATACATGAGAATATACTAGAAGATAGATGAAGAGGAATAGATAGAGAGTCAAATAGTGCAAAGGGAGGACTAGGGGTGAGGGATGAGCTAGAAAATATTGAGAATTAGTGATAGAGAGATATGGAAAAAGTAGGAGGATGGGAGATAAAGTGAAACGATAGGTGATGGATAGTGAGACAGGGAGGGTGCAAGATGGGGTGTGGGAGAGATGTGACGTTAGGGAGGAAGATAGAGAGTTATGGCGAGAGAGTGATGGATAGATGGAGAGACACAGGAAGATAGAGATGAACAGAAAAAGCGAAAGGGTTGTGGAGAGGGATTGGGAATGAGAGAGATATGAAGGGTGGGAAATAAAGATGGAGAAACAACCCTTCATTAGTTATTAATTAATTAAAGTAGTCAATAAAAGGTGCGCTTTAACAAAGTAAGTGAAGTTTGGAGAGTGATTGGTAGGGACGTGACTCATTCCACTGAAGTGTGCTTGTGATTGGCTATCGTTTAATCAATTGATAACTGAGAGTGAAAAACGTCAATTGTCTTTTTGTCTCAGAATTTCATTCAATAAACAGTAATTTGATTCATTAATCTCCATATTCAAATAAACTAGAGAACAAAAATACACTACACCCACATAAATAATGTTGAACATCACAATTTACTGCTAATTAGCATATGAATCACTTATGATAGGACCTAACTTTTTTTTTTACAAATTTTGATGGCATATGGCACTACACTTTTAATAGTACTATGTAGGTATATCAACTTATCGCATGTGTGATTTGAACGTAAGTTGTAGTAAATGTTGGCGTGTATTTTTTCATTCAGTAAACGTTCTTCTAAAGTTTTTTTTTCCCATCAAACAAAAATTTTTTTTCACAATTTAATATAAATAGTGGGTGTAACGGGCGCCATACCAAAACGTAACAGGATAATATAACAATTTATATATTAAGAATTCTAAAGACAAAAATGATATCACAGGCTATAACCCAGCAATACTAGTGATTCATCAATTTTATATTTTAGAAATGATTATCGTCAATGTTCAATTGGAAATTGTTCAATTTCTCTGTTGTGCGATTCTGATGGATTTTCATTCAATGAAAGTTTAACTCTACACGAAAAAAGAAACACGACCATCTGTACAACCATATCGGTGATACTTTCAATTTCAAATCAACCTGAAATAACAAACATTATGATTGTCGATTTTTTTCACTCTAATTCTATTTATTTAGCTAAATTAGAAACGAAAGTGCGGCTATATAGAAAATGTAAGGAAATTTTAGAATAGATGTAAATTATTTTATAAATAAATACATATACCGGGTGTGTCTGCACTAAGGGAACCCTAACTGTTTGTAAGGCAATCTCAATAGAAATGGGATTTGAAAATCTGGACATAGCTTTTTGTAAGTATAATGTATAACGATAACTAAAGTATTAACAATTTATTACCACTTTCGTTTATGCCGGAAATGTATATGAACTTTGATACTTTGTCCATATTTCAATTTCGCAGAAAATTTGATTGGGAGTTTGTGTACCATGACCTCCACCCAAGTTAGTTCGTTAATAATTAATGCCCTAAATCTTGCTCTTGCAGTAGATCAAAATCAAGTCGAAGACTCAGGGATAAAATTTATTAGCGGATAAATTTTGATTACTGACCATTCTGTATAATATCTTGACTGTACCTCAAAAACGAAACAATTTAGGTAGAAAGACAAAAATATATGGGGTGTTCAATTCGAAATAACAAGATTGATCACTATTTCTGGTATAATCGGAGATGGTATAAAATTCTATTCGTTTTAATTTTTTCTAAACATAGTTGGTCCTGTCTGGTGGAGACACATTGTATATTATTTTATTATAGATTTGGGTTAATATTTTTGAATTTACTTGTAAAATTTTACGAGAGACCATTTTGCTCAAATATCAAAGTAAATTATTAGTAATAATAATAATAACAATATTTATTTTTAGATTATGATAAAAGTTAATTTTAAAATCTAGTTTATAATAATCTATTATTAATAGATTTAGAAAGATGATATCATAACAATTACATTAAATAATTAATTAATATATACAGTTTTAATTGTAAATTTGAGCCCTAAATATATATAAAGGAATATTCATAATATGTCCCTGGCATTTGGATACAATAATAATAGTTAATAAAAAAATTAAATTTGGCCAAGGATCAAAAACGATATAATTGAATAGCGACAACAACAGGATCTCTATAATTTTTCCTATTATAACAAATCGAATATGCCCAGACAACAATAATAATCGCAAATTTGCCAAAATCAATTCGAAGAAATCTGTCAACTGGAACGAAACAAATAATTAATGATGATTATGAATATATTCATATATTTATATTATAACATGGTTCCAATTTAATAACAATACAACGAAATAACTAATAATTTGGTTGTATATTATAATTACAGACTTTTCTATTCATTATTTATTATAAACAAAATTCCAAAATATTTTATATTTGTTTATACTTTCGGTTACATATAATGGATCTAATAACAATAAGGAACAAACTAGGGAGCTCTTTCAGTTCCAGGAATAACATGTTTGCAATTTTAGATTTTCTAAATAATTACTTCTACACAATTGTTGTTTTTCTTATAATTGTTTATTTACATATGGCATAATACGAAATAATGTTGCAATGACAGACTTTATCGTCCAGAGAAGACTTGCAGTCTGGTTATTACTTTTTAGTGGATGAATAAATAAGAAAAGAATCGACTGTGTTTCAGTGGAACAGCGTGTATTGGTGTTGAATTGAAAAAATAAAAGAGGAGAGCTCCGCAATCTCGCATTTTACATTCAGCTTTGTAACGTTTAAGTTGTGTTTATTTTATCCGAGATATCTACTGATATTATTTTGATTATAATTGAATTTCTAATTGAAATCTAGTGATTTTATTGATTGTAATTAGAAAAAATCCAGGTGAGCGCTCAGTTTTATTTTTATTCAAATTTTTTTGTAATTACTTACGAATTATCGCAAGTGAAATCATGACCTATTTCAACAAGCTAATTGTAACGAGGATATAATCATAAATTTATTTAGTGCAATTTAAATGAATCGTTGAGTTGCGCGAAAAATTAATTCCAATCCAACATAACAAAAGGACACAATATTCTTAAAATAACAACAAAATTCATTTGTAACGATCAAATTACCGACTTAACAACATTTATGATAAATAGTACTAGGAAAAAAAAAATTGACAATCATCCAAAATTTATTAAATGCTCCATTATCGTGTTGTTTTCCGCGGATAATTTTTCAAATTTTCTGGAAATTCTAAAAATAATTCTAATCTCGTGTAAAATAATAAAATTTTATATAGTACAGTTATCAACAATAGACCGTTATCTTGATGTTGGTAAAGTGCCTTTTTAAGGAGCAAACTCGATGACAGTATTGCTGCAATTGCTCATAAATATATATATACAAACGTCTATTTAAAATGAAATGTGAGTTTTCCGAATCATTGCACAATTTTAACAAGAATCATTACCAATGTCAATCATTAGACGCAATGTTTGTTGATAATTTAATTAACAATCTAATTAACAGCCCAATAACAATTTATTTATTGTTGATATTGGTTTTGTTTTAGGAAGATTCCAGTCGTTTGTGGTAAATTTACAAATTTAAATTGTATATGTATAGTTGAGAATGTTTGTCGAAAAAATAATTGAATAAAATTCCAAAAAAAAAAATAAAAAACCATCCTCAGACTTTAATGTTGGTATTTGGTATTAAGAAACTTGTTGGTCGAAAAACTTGCATAACGAGCAAAAATATATTAATCATCATTTATAAATTTATAATACCGAGATTTTTTGCGGATTATATTAAATTAGAAAATAAAAATTGAATGACCCACTTGGTATGTTTTGCAAAAAAACAAACTATTATAGCGTGAGTCAAGTATGACTTGACTATTTCCAACAGCTCCAATTCTTCTGTTGGTATCTTGTAGCGTACTGAATGACCTCTTGTTGTTGAACTTTCTGACTTTCGCCCTCTTTTTTCTGTGAAAAGTTCTACTTTTCAATCGCATTATAAAAATTGAGCAATATATTTTTGAATTTTGTCAAGAGAAGCCGGATTTGTTCCACTATAACATCCTTGAGGAAATTACATTAAAAATGGTTAACTTTATACTTTATATTGTTTGATTTTATTACAATTACGTGTTCACTCGATCATTTGTAGAAATATTGAAACAATTCCAAGGTTTTTTTTTCTGTCTCTCATATAACTCTTCTTGATATAGCTAAAGTTTGTTGATTCTCCAAATAGAGACGATTTTAGAATTATATTACTGGACCATCTCCAAAGACAACTAGATTCTCGATTTGATAACAATCTGTGCCAAATATTATTTATGATACTGACCATATGTTTATACTTAAATCCCTATCGAAACTTTCACTATAATATTTCAATTGTAAAATTCGATGCTATAGGACGGCAAATTCGATTTTCGAATTCTAATTTATTTATTTTTTTCGCCGAATCTGTACCGATTACATCACTGAACAAACATTTATATTCATCTAAAATAATGGAATATAAATTAGTCGAAAGTCGTAAAATATGTTTTGGTGCTCGTAATAAATTATTTTTCTATAATATTTAAATAACAATGGAAGTTATTAAAATGCAAAATGTCGCATACAAGTTCAAGTTTAAATTTAAACGTTCCCCACTACATATTCAAGAAGAAATACGTATGTTATATACAGGTGGTCCACCAGAGGCTTTCCTGTTCTTGTAATTCTGGCTCTAGTAGGTGCAAAAAAAAAAACGGACCCCACGATCTAGAGTGTGATGTTTAGAGAACATTTTAACGTTAAAACGATTTCTCAAACTTAGGAACATCGAGTGCATTTCTTTCCTCTCCACTAGAACTAGAGCTCCTACAAGACCAGAAAAGCCTCTGGCGGACCATCCTGTATAAGTTATATTATACTGTTGCTGATTTATTATTATTAATTTGATACTAGCTGTGTGATTTCCTGCAGCATCTGCAGGTATGTGCTCTATAAATTTTTTGTAGTAGGTATCCAAAATACCTCAACTTTTTTTTTCTTGCAACAACCAAACAGAAAAGAAGACTCGAATTTAGGCAAATTTCCATTATTGGCGTCAATAAATATTTGTTTATAATCGAATTTTATTACCAAATTTGAGTCATAATCAAACTATATATATATATATATATATTATTTTAATTATATTTGGATATTGTTAAATAAATAAATTAGTAAATAAACAAATAACCGATTTTTTGACCGATTAAAATCATAGTTTATTATTCAAGATAAAAATTAATGATTCATTTGATATTCAATTAGAGAATTAATTGTATAATTGCTCAAAATATTATCGAATTTAATTATATGAACTCTCTGTTTTTCCATAGATAAAAATTGAATTGGAATAAATAGATCGATTACAACAATTATTGTTGAATAGTTAGGTTTTTCAAAAAAAAAAGAAAAAATCAAATGTGTCTTTGATTAGTGCCACACAATCTCCATTGTTTCGTTATTTTCAATTTAATTTATTTCTACAATTTTATTATTAAACTGCGGTTATTGTTGGCCATAAAATCTCAATTAAAGAAAATATAAAATGTTTCAATAACTGATATTATCCGGAAATATTCAATAAAAAATACAGTAGAACCTCGTTTTACGTGCTTTACTCTTTTTCTACTTTGGTTGGTGTGGCTATTGACATATAGAGGAGTCATCGGTCTCTATTACTATGAAAATGTTGCAGGAGTCACTGTTACCATCAATAACAAGCGCTACAAAACGATGCTGTCAGATTAAGTACGAAGTCTTGTTGAGAATGACCCATACCTCAGTCATTGTGTCTTCACTCAAGTCAGTCTGGATTCCTACATTTGCACATACGTATCGAACAACGGTGGAGATTGAATTTTTTAGTTGTTGATAAAAATCAATTAGTTACAGGCATTTTTTTGCAATATGAATTGATTGTGCTATACTTTACTGATGCATTTCCGCACGTGTGCGGAAATGTAGAAATAGATAGATAGAGACAGAAGTCACTTTTACAATTGCCAAATTTTTCGATTGGTATTACAAAAACGATATTTTTGTATATGTCTAGTAAAAGGGGGCAACCAAACAAGCTATATACATAATTTTTGGACATGGAAAATGGAAAATATGATAGTTTCCTATATTTCCCAGACAGTTATAGAAAAATAATATAGGTTTTCATTTCCTCAATTAGAACGCCCACAAATAGGCTTGATACCCGATGGTAGATCAGTTTGTATTATAATTAGAAAAATTAAATGCTAATGGACTTTCTTCATTGATGATTTTCTTAAAGAAACTCGACATACCTAATAAATCTGAAACAAATCAAAATTTATAGAAGGAAAAAATTAAATAATACAGCCTACAGTTAGTAAATTATTTATTTATTTATTTTCTAAAAAAAAGTGTAGGTATTATTGGATTTTAATGCACCTTTCTAATATTTAAAGTCGATGGAAATGCTAAAATTTAAAATTATTAACTGACCTATACGTACTTGCCAACATGCCAAATCGATTAGAGATTGGCAACAAATCGTAAAAGTTCCCCAAAATGTAATTCATCATTCTTATATAGATATTGATCGAATGAATATTGATATAAATATGTGTATATATAGGGTGATATCGTTTCTTTCACCAGTTGCCATTAATAAATCAATCTAAATGGGGCGTAATTTGAATAAATATTTACATATGTTAAATAATAATAATTGCTGTTGTTGTGCATATGACTTGGTCATAAAAATTTCGAAAATAACCCGGGATATTAAATTAATTATTTATTTATTTTTATGTTAATATAATATAAATATAACATATATATAAATTTATTACTGCAATATCAACATTATATAATAATAATAATAATGGAAATTGAGAAAATACAAATTTAACCTATATATTTTGGACAAACAAAACTGCAATAAAAATAATCGACAGATTAAATTAATCCGGCAATATCTTGTTGATTGATGATCTGAATTTTTTTTTTGTTCGAATTCCACTCCAAATCTATTTTTGATTATATGTTATACAGCTCGTCCCGAAGCTAGAACGCAATATTACAGCTGTGTTCGCTAGACTTATTGGTCTAAAAATGTATTCTAAAAGGGCGCTATCTTCCCTTAAAACTGTAATTTTGATTACAGTTTTGTGTTACTTGAAAAACACATGATAAGCATTCGATGGATAAAGGGACGATGTTAAATTTGTGTGAAACAGTATGAATATTCGAATTATTACAACAAAAATGTAAAAAATCGATACACAAGAGACTTAGAGTGGAATTTATAACCAACTCCATCTCGAAATTGAGGCAGTCTCAATGATATTATTGAATTGTTTGCAGCAACCGATGAATCATCACTATGTGCTAACCTATAATACCAAATTTCATAATTTTATCTTGAGCAGTTTCGGATATAGTAAAAATGAACATTCTACCTTCGGGGGGTCGTTAGTATTTCACCACCCACAATTATGCGAGCTTTTCTCGCTATTTTTAAATTAAAAATGCACTAGTATAATATTATCACCGAATTGAGAGACATACTGTATAGTGATATGTAAAATCGCATTTACAATTAGATATCTCGAAATAAAATAAAATTATAAGTATCTCATTTTAAATATGATCCAGACGTCTATCAGGTAAAAAAATTATGTAATAAATCTACTCATTCTCATTATACAATCTAATTTCTATACCATATTTGTAATAGAAAAAAAGGAGTTGCCATATAGACGTTAGAAATTCGGCGACTTTCACCGAAAATTAAATTTGTCTAACCAAATATGTTTTATTGTTGACCGAGTCACACAAAGCATTGAAAATTTCCCAATCCCACCATATTCGTGAAATTTCCAGGGGAAAAAAAAACCAATTCTCATCTCTTGCATATTTTTCCATTAGGATTGATTTTACAAGTATTGCATAATCCTACTAGCTTTACCATAATAGGTAAAATTTATTATTGTATAGATTTGATTGATTGCTTATTTAGAAATGTTGTTAATTATTTTATTGCCAATCAAATTAATTATATCGCTTCATTATTATTACATTTATATATTACTCACTTTCCGTTTTATTTATTTATTTTTTTTCCTCTAAAATAAATTATTAGGAAAGTAATAAATTTTGATGGTCCAACAATCAACTCATTCATTAATTCAATTAATGAACAGTTAACTAACTCTAAATTATATATTTAGTACCATATAATTATACGACCCTATTTATTTTAAAAAAGGCCCCCCCTTTAATAATAAATCATCTCAATGAGAGACCTCACATATTGTTTTTTTTTTTAGAATAAAATTCAATTATTAACAAGAAATGTAGATTTTCCAATTCTCCAAATTTTGTTGGAATACTAAATACAGTAGAACCTCGTTTTATGCGGCTCTATTTTACGCGGTTTTGTTTGTACGCGATTATCTGTTTGATCAAAGTTTACGCGGTCATAAATATATTCGTATTCTGCAACTGTTATTCGTTCCTCCTAACTATGATGACCTTGCTAATTGCTGCTCTAAATAGCTCTTTGGTTGTTTTTGAAAACCATATCCTCAGCTCCTCAAGCTATGATATCCTTCTTCTTCCAGGTCCAATTTTTTCTTGCATCCTTGTAAGATGGATTTCAAAGGTTTATTTTTGGTGTCATCCCTCATTGTATGCCTTAAATTATCCAGTTGCCTTCTTTTGATTATCTTCATTACGTTGGTAACTCTGTCTATCCATCCACACATGATACTCTTCTGTATAGCCACATTAAATAGGCTTCAAATTTCTTTTGTACTGCTTCGATGGATTCAAATGACTATTGGGGAAAAAATCCTATATAGCATCGTTTTACATAGCGCTCGTTACTGATGATAACAGTGGCTTTTTTTTCCTCTTTCCTACCAGTAGCTACACAAAACTGTTATCGTTTGCGGATCAAGTCAGAAATGAGCATCATCGGAGAAAATGATTATGCGAAATCCGAATCGGAAAAATCACGACAAATACAGCTGGCTCTCAATCGTTTGTCTTTATTAAAAAATTTTTAGTTCGTTCACTCTTTAGTACTCAAATTCTCTAATTAGTTCATACAATACTTGGAATCTTCAAAATCAATTGTTTATCGTCTTGTTGAATTAAATTGATCATAATTGTACGTCTCAATTCAGGCGGCACTTTTGTGGAACGTAACCATCGCATAAGACGTTGTAATAGAAAAAAATTGTGTAACTCCAAAGAATTTTTTTTTAAGTTAATAGTAATAGAAAATACTGTTGAATGGACCAATTCAATCCCATTGATCTAATTAAACACTACAAACCGTCACTAATCGCTTGCAATCGTTATCTTTGATAATCAATCGACGTTCATATTATTAATTGACCCTCTATAGAAACAATCAATCAATTTTGACCTGATCGTCAGACATCTTCATCTATCGTATAAATATAAATATTAAATTTTGAATAATTATTATTAATTTAAAATAAATTTCCAAAATTTAACGCCTACATATGGTTGGACAATAATAAAATATGTCATCTCCATTCATCATTTGATCATTTGATCATTTGATTAGTATAATAATAACTATATATAGTTGTATTAGTTAAATTAGACTACATAAATGTTAATTGTGTGCAAGATGATAGCATAATAATTTTTTTTTAGTAAAATTTAAATATTCAACTATTTGTTTCTGTTACAGCCGTGAACTTTTATTTAAAAATAATGAATAATTATGAGCATCATTTGAAACAATGAAATGATCTTTCCATTTCAACAATGATATAATGATAGAATTTATATGTTATCATTATCATAAATGATTTTGTTTTGTTTTTTGTGAGAGAATAATTGATGCACGAATTTCTATGGGTCGACAGCAATCCAGAATGTTGAAGAATATCATCATATTTTCTTTATTACTATTATGTGAGTAGAATTCTTATTATTATTATTATTTTGGAAATCAAGCCAAGAATTTCAATTTACTACCATTAGAACTCTTGTCCTTTAAAATATTTATTATCGTTAATCTCCCGTTTTATATTAAAATTTTATCAAACTCATAATAATTATTATTTATTTGACGAACAAATTTCAATTGATTGTAAAGGATTCTGAACAAATCATAATCTCGATCACAATAAAACCGCAATTGTATTTCAACTGAAACTAATAAATAAAGTGTTAGCGAGGATCGAGATCGTGACTATTGTTAACGATCTAAATTTCTATTATTAAGAATTGATCCACCTACACATCTGAAACGTCTGGCTTAAGTCCCAGACAAACTCTTGTTTCTATACCTATTATTTCATATATTGTTGTTGACCCTGACATCGACCAACAATTGAATCGATTATCCAATTAATACACTCTCTTATTTAGTGATTGATATTAAAACCATATATATATTTATCAATTTATAGTCGGTTTGACTGAACAACAACAACAACCATCATCATCATCATCATTAACTACAAGTGAACTCTCCAAGAAACAATTGAAACGCAAGGGTTATTATGTGTGTCCACCGAATTTTATACGTTTGAGTCATCGTTGTTATTATTTTAGTAAAGATACAGCTACATGGCAAGATGCTTATTTCCATTGTAGAGATTTACATAGTAATTTGGCAATTATAAGGAATGCCAATCAAGATAAAATCATCAGGAGGACTTTAAGCAAAAGGACCTTGAGTAATTAAATTTATGTATCGATTAAATGACCCATCTCTATGTTAGTCACAGTATAAGTTTTGTCGTGTAACAACAGTAATTATTATTTGTCGAAATAGTTGCCACTCATCACACTCGTCAAATCAATGCTTCTATAGCTCTTTTTCTCTAGAATTGCAGATGTCGTTCCAAGCAGTCGTCAACTTCTCATCAGAAAACAACTTTTGCCCTTTTAATTTAGGTCTAGGGAAGTACAAGGAAAGGAATCAAAATCCCATGGTGCTAACTCCAGACTGTAACCGAAATGTTCTATCGATTTTATTCCTAATTCCTTTAAGTAATCACGAGTAGCAGCACGATGTGGAGGAGCGTTGTCGATATGAAAAGAACACGAACGGGAGGGTGTCTTAGGACGTACAGTTTTGAGGACACAAATAATTTATAGCAAACAATTGCCAGTGAGCCACTTTTCACTAGAAAAAGAAACTATCATTCTTTTTCCAATTGAGCATGCTTTGGGGGGCCTCCATTTTCGAACACCCATACATTATTTTCAGATTGTATTGGAATATCGTAAAAATAAATCGAATTTTTTTCATAATAGTTCCTTTGACTAATTCAATATTTTCCGGAATCACGACATCCGGTGGCGGACCTGATCTAGGATCATCTTCAAAACTAAAAACGCCACGACTAAAATGCAACTATCATCTTTCAATGGTGCTCGAGGGTTGATACGTATCACCAAATATACCGTGCATTGCTTTATAGCACTCATGAGTAGATAGCTTCCGTTGAAATCGCACGGTAACCGATTTTTGGGAATCGATTGAAGTTGACTAATGCGACAAAACTTATGCCGCGATCTACATCATTATTTTCGAGCTACTAGAAAGTTAAAATTTGATATGGGTCATTTAATGGACAGCCTATATCTTACAAAAACTTTGACTACTATTTTTTTGAAGCTCTCGATCTTAATTTCAATCTTTATTCCAACAAGAGCAAAATAAAGATGGAGATTGGGATCAAGATCTACTACAAAAAGATTCTATAGAATTGTTTTGTTCCCGGATTGTTTAGAGCCATTGGAAAGATGGTTGGGTGGTCGATACGATTGGGAACAAATGGCATGGAAATGGGCAGCTTCTGGTAAACCCCTCCAATATCAATCGTTCTCCAACAATCAAACCAACAATATTGGCGATAAGGAGTATTTAAAATGGCATTGTATTATTGTTGATCCACTTCTACAATATCGGTAATTTGCTGTTTAATTTCATTAAACGATCGAAGAGAATATTGAACTATATTTAGTTGTTTATTCAAATCAATTCGTTTATTTGTTCGTTCAATTAATACGACTCAATCTATTTCTCGAATAAATAAATAAACTCTTTATTTTTTTGTAGATGGGACTCAAGAAGTTGTCTTGATAGAAAACATTACATCTGCCAAACGAAGATCCGTATTGTAAATGATCATGGTAAAAAGAAATTATTACGACAATATAATGTAACAAAATTCAATCAATTGAATGAAGTACCAGTGCCTGTTTTACCTCAAGATTATCAAAATAATAATGATACGATTTATTATCAATTGAAAGGTCATAAACTTTATGATTCAAATGATATAAATACAAATGCTGAATATGCCATTAAACCGAAACAACGTAAACGTAATAAATTACGTAAACGTAAGAAAAACCGTAATGAAATCATTGAAACGAATGATATTATTGGTAATTATGAACGGCCACAACACGAACAAGCTTTCATTAATAATAACACTAATAATAATAATAATAGAAATAGGAATAAAAAGAATAAACAATGGAGGCGACGTGATTATACCAATAATAATAATAATAATCATTATAATAAAGAAATGTCAATGGAATGGAAAACTTATTATAAAGATGCAGCGAAACCTTACCATCCAAAATCGATTGTTGAGGAGTTTGACTATGTTAAGAATTCCTAATTTTTATAATTCCTCAACCCCAAACCAATACCATAAGCAAAAAAAAAAAAGAAAACCTTCAATTTATTTTTGTAAAATTTTAGTTTTTAAGTGTTGTCAGTGTGATGTAAATAATTGTTTTATTTAATGAGGAATTGAAAATTTCCAATCATCCATTATTAGTTGTGCTTGCTTTTGTGAAAAATCCAGTGATTCAATTCAGTGATGAGCAGAATTAGTCTTGGTAGCAAGACCGAGACTAAACCACAGCACAATTCCGACCAATTGTTTGCTGTAGACGAATTTTCCTGTCCCTATTATGCTCCTATTTTCCTTTATCTTGATAAATTCCATGAAAAATTATGATATTTAGAAAATAGTTATTTTCGATACGTGTGTGCAAAATTAGGGATTCTGGTAGGTTAAAAGTGACGTCACGAATCTGGTATAGAGGTGCATTCTCAACAATACCGACCGAATAGTTGCAAAAACTTAACCAGTACCGTTATTCAAGTCTGTGAGGATTCCTACCTTTGCACTTACATATCGGATAATATTTTTTGTAATAATAGCAACAATGGAAATTGAGAGAGAACACAGAACTTACAAAGAATCGACTCGTTGCTGGGCTATGACCAAGACCGATACTGATACGGTCTTGATCTTGTTCTTGTTTTGCTCACCACTAATTTAAATTCATCTTTATCCAGAGTGTTTTGTGTCCGAATAAAGATAGAGATGAAGATTACTGTTAGATTATAGGAGTTGCTTGAAATTTTCGTGTATTTATCCAAAATATGTCTTTATAATTCAATTGAAACAATAAATATTTGTTAGTTGAGGAGATTTATTGAAAATATTCCTACAAATATACACAATATACAAAATAATAATAATAACAATAATAATAAATATGTATATTAAGGGCAGTCGAAGTTCTAGTTGTTTTAAAATGCAAATTGAGAATTAAAAAAGTAATTAAAACAATTAACAAAGCATTAA
>JAZBGX010002017.1:0-10142 GCA_037414775.1 Zonitis immaculata | reverse complement strand
AATAACTGAAAAAATGCGACACTAACTTTTAGTTTTAAACCAAAAAATATATATATATAGAAAAAAATAAATAAAGGTTTTTGTTTTTACTAACCAACCCCTAAAGACACCTATGCTCTTATCATATCACGGTTTTACATTCTTTTGGTAACAATTTATATGAAAAACTAAAGTACATATTGTGGTAGAGTGGAGTAATAATAATAATAAAAACACCACCGTAAGAAAGTCTGTGTTATATTTTTTTGTTTGGTTTATTGTTAAATTTTTTGAGCAAGAAAAAAAAAATGGAAATTTTGTGATACTTAAAACTAATTAGAGAGCGTGAGAAAATCAATTGAAAATTGAAAATGAATGAGATGAAAAACAGCAACATTGGAAATTTAGAGGGTGTAACTTTACTACATCTAACATTATAACTCATTCTTATGTATGCTTTTTTATGGAGGAGCTTTCAACAGTATATAGTGAAAAAGTGGAAATTTTTCTACTACCTATCTAAAACAATGATGGACGAATTTAAAACATATATTTTATGTTGTCATTTTTATTTTTATCGATTCTTTATTTATGTTTGACTTCAGTAAATTAAACCAAAACCAACCCTTATTTTATGTTTATTTGTATTTTAATTAAAACAACAAAGTCTGGCCAGTTTTATATAAATACACCACCGTTGTTCTATTGTTTAGGTAGTTAAAATTGTACACAAAAAGCACATGGTCTAAATTAAATAAAACAAATTAGGTACAGCCTGGCACATTTACCGTCGCCACTATTAAGAGCTTTCCGTTTTTTGTTTGTTTGTGTGTTGCTGTTTTTTTTTTTTTTATTATTATTATTTCACAAAGACGATTGAAGACGCCTTTTTATTCTTATTGAAATAGAAAGAAAAAAGGGAAGAACGACAGAAAATCGAGAAAATTCATGTTAATTGTTGTCGTAATAGGGGTTAATATTGGCACGTATTGGCCATTGTTCATCCACTACTACAACAACCAACCAACCAACCACACCACTATTATTATAATATAAAGACGCTGAAATCTCATTTGAACTGAATGTGATTTATATCATCGTCCAAGTTACCACCGACCGACTATTTTTCAACCCTTCAAGTTTATATGATTTCCACGGGGACATGACTATTTCCACCAAAACAAATCTAGAATTTTCCAGTTGACAGAATATAAATATATATAGAGCTATAACGGAAGAGGGTGAAATGTTAATTAGAAAATTTCTACCTTCTTATTATTATTATTATTTTGTAAAAAATAAATCTTTTCTAATAATCGATTTTTTTTTTCTTTTTATTGATATATGAAATTCAAGACAGAGATTAAACTTTGATAACTTGCTACATAGCTCTTTCATTATTGTTTTTATTTTTTGTTTGTTTCTTTCAAAGCCATCGTTACGGTCTTTGTATTCCGATTTATTTTTATTTTTTTGTCCCTGTAAGAGATCCAGAATAATTTGTTATCGTCGCCTGTTAAAATATATATATATTCTGGCTTCTATCCAGGTTTTCCTATAATAAAATGTATCAAATCTTGATCTTTTATTGTCAAAAGAAACAACACCAAATTTAAAACTTATCTATATTTAGCATCTTTAAATTACGGATATTAAACTGGCAACAATTGTTGTTTAGTTTAAAATTGTACGTAGACTGAAACAACAAACTTCAATTAACATTTGAAGTATATAGGTATGTAGTTTAGAAGTCGAAATTGAAAATTATCTCTAACTACCCAAAATAGTGAAACAAGTCTAGTTTCTATTATTATTGTTTTTACCACTTACGTAATAACTAATCTTTCTTTGTTAGATTTCAATTGAATGTAACACGTATCCAATCTATAATATAAACTCCTTTTGATAAAAACTACCACTTGTTTTTATTAGGTTGTCTTAAATTGGAAACCTTTTTCAAATAAGACATAAAACATATTTCCCAAAAAAAAAAAACAAAAAACATGTACAATATCAAAGGACGACGTGTAAAAAATACAACTAAATCATAACGACTTTGAAAAGGGAGAAATAGAGGAGGTCGCCTAATATTGAAACAAACACTACAACACAACGACAAACATTGCTGACATTTTTATAGACTACCGTTTTGTTGGGACTGAAATTGATGATGATAACATATTTCAACACTAATTCATATAAGTTTATATAAGGGGAACTCCTAGAAAAAACAAAAAAAAAAGGATATAGAAAGGAAAGACGAAAAGAAAAAAGGATAAAAATCAATTGAGGAGAAATGGCAATATTTTGTACAAATAACAGGATCAAACATTAAAACATAATTTCTGATAAATAATAAGAAATAATTTCTTTTTATTCATTTTCCAAATACTTAATTGAAAATTAATGAATTATTAGACAGAAAATTAAAAACCACCTATTATTTATTTAAATGATAATAAAAAAAACACTAAAATTTAGAATTGTCCTTTTAAAAATCGATAACAACAACACTTTTCGGTTGTTATTTGTTGTTGTTGTTGTCCTTTGAACGCAGATTTTAAGAGATGAAAAATAATGAGAAATTACAACACTTACAATTAATTCTATCAATCTAGAACTGTTATTTCTTCTTTAATAAAGAATTCTACGATTTCTTCTTCAACATTTTGTGGATCAGCATCTAATTCATCAGTATCAATATCTGGAATTAGAACAAAAATGTAAGTTACACTAGTTTAATAATAATTATTATTATATTCATTTAATAATAATAATAGTGGTAATTAATATAATTTTCCCTGTGCGTATAACTGTTCTGATTATTGTTGGAAAAAAAACCAGACAGCAAAATAAAACAGGGACTTTCCCTTAATTATGTATTTTATCCAAAAATATGTACCACATTTTTAAAATGAACAAATAACAATTGTTTATTTCTATACTTACTATTTCTTAAAGCAAGTCGTCTTTGTTTATTCTCATTATATTCTTTAATACGTTTATTACGATATTCATTGAATTTCTCCATAAGTGCTGAACGTTTTTCAATTAATTCTTTCGATGCTTTCGATTGTCTCATACGATCTTTACTTTCAAATTGTGGATAATATTTTTTCAAATTCTTTTTAATTTCTTTTTGTTTTTCTTCCGATAATAATGTTGCTGGTTTTGGACGCCATAATAATTGTGCAAATTTTTCTAAATTAATACGTTTCAAAATTTTCCCTTGAAATGACCATATCCAATAGCCAGTATCAACTTTTGTTTTCCAATATGATACACCAGTACATACATAACGTCCAGTTGGGTCCCATTCAACATCGCTCATTTGATAATGATCAGTTGTGTTCATAATTAAAAATTCATTAGTATCGACAAATTCTAATGAACCACCACCATTCGTACCTAAACCAGCCAATACAATAAATTGTCCATTTGGTGACCAAAATAGATGATTACAAGCACGTTTTTCGAATTTTTTCAATAATATCGGTGCTTGTCCGATACGTACTTCATAAAAACTAACATTGATATTTGGTGATTCACCATGTATTATAGCAAATTTATAACCAACTGGTTCCCATGCAAATGCCTGTATTGGTTCTTTACTTTCAACACTATCAACTGGTATTTGTTTTTCGCGCATATGAAATATTTCAAAATTACAATACATTCCTGAATATTTCAATTCATTTTTCTCTTTACGAACTTTCGAATAACGATCGACTTTAACACACAAATAATCGCCAGATTTTTGCCAATGTATTTTACAATCGGCAACATTGAATAGATTCTTTTTACGTATTTCATTACGATTTGGTATTTCTAATAATGTTACACTAGCTGGTACATCTTTATTTTCAGCTATCCAATAAGCAACAATATTATCAGTTGGTGACCATGAAAAATCACGTATACCAGTGATTTTTATCGATTTTTTATCTAATAAACCGAATGATGGTGTTTCATAAATTGATAATACATCATTGCCAACACGACCAAAATATTTATCATCGTGCGACCAACGGAATATCGGCCATGATGATGGACCTTCTAAATTGAACGAACGTTTCTCTAAACCAGTCCTGTAATAAAACAAAACAACATTGAAAATAAATAACAACTAAACAACATAATCATAATAATGACAGATCTACCTTTAATAAAATTACAAAAATTACAAAAACTCGAGAAACAACAAAAATTAATTCGATTACGTGATGCATTACCGCATTTAACAAAGAAAGATATACGGAAATACCGACAACCGTATTATGAAATCGTAATTGAAGATTTATTAGAAGATAAATGTAAAAAATCGGCTACATTTGTACGACAATTAATTGAAAAACGTCAAAGTTTACAAAATGCCGAACAAATTCTAGATAATATTTATAGAAATTTGAAAAAAGCGGAATTGGCACATAAATCGAAACAATATATGAATGAATTCGAAGCAATTCTACAAATAACAATAACTTATTGTTTTAATAATGAAGATGATCAAAATTGTTTGTTTTTAGGTGGGCAATTATTGATTTGTTTAGAAACAACATCGAAACGAATCAAAAATAATGAATATCTAGCTATATTCCATTATGTTTATGGTAAATATAATTATAATCAAGAAAATTTCGATATAGCACAAATTCATTTAGAACAATCGAAAGATTTATCGAAAAATACGAAATGGAATTTAGCGAAATATTTCAATAAAAAAATTGAAATCATATTTATTGATTCGTGCTATTTATTATATCAAATTTATTATCGACAAATACAAATATTGAAAAATACCGATATAAAAGAAGCCATTGATTTATGCGATATTGCTCGAAAAGTGGCATCAGAAGGTGAAAATTGTTCCATCAACCATTATTCATAGACATTTTACAATTAAATTTTAGGTTGCTATACCGTAGAGGAGTATCAAATTTTGATGATCAAAGGTGATTTGTTATTATCAATAAATGATACCGGTGAAGCTATACCAACATTTTTTAGAGCCTTAAATGTTGGTAAACGTTTGAAATCGTTGGTAAAAATTTGCGAGGCACGAATCAAACTGTTCCATGCTTTTTTAAGGTAATTTCATCAATTTTTCATAAATATTTCGAATGAATTTGTTCTTTAAAACAATTAGTCATGGACGATCATACGAAGCTCGAATGAATTTAATGAAATTATTAGAATTAGCCGAAGAAAATAAATTATATTATTATAAAGCACAAGCTTATCGGAATTTGGGCAATTATTATTTCCATCATGACCACATACCAAGTGCTATAAAATTCCTAAAATTAGCCTTCGAAATATTTAATAATAAAGAATTATTAGATGGAGATTATCGTAATGAATTAGATCAATGTCGTATATTTATTGGTATTTGTTATTCAACAAGAATTTATACGAAATTTTGTAATTTAGTAAATTCACCCGACGAATTATCAACATTGGTCGAATGGAAAAATAATCGTACGAAATTCTGTATGGATCCTAGTGAAGAGATAGCTTTAGAAATTATAAATGGTATAGTAGAACAATTAACAACTGTTATATGTAAAGAAATAATATGTGAAATTGTCGATAATGTACCAGCGGCAATGATAAGAATGCTTCTAAATGAATTAATTGATCAAATAATACCTGATATCCCAGATGATGATTCCTTTTTGATTTGAATGACTTAAATCACCTTGTGGTGAATATGTTATTAAATATTTTTCGCATGGTGAGAAATCAATAAATTGTGCATTCGCATGTGAGAATCGTTTGAATTGTGTAAATTTCTGTCCAACCCATAATGCAATACCTTGTTTATGAAATGTAGCCAAATATGTACCTAACGGTGACCATCGAATATACGCTTGAGTCCAAGCCTGTAATCAATATTATTTCATTAACAAAATATCATTAGAAAATTGGGGGATTAAGTACGTGTCTTTCTTCGATTAGTGATGGATCGGGTTGTGTATTTTGCCATATTTGTACCGATTGTCCTTGTGCTAATACAACAGCAAATTGATCATATGCATCCGGTTCTAATAAATAATAATGTAAATCGGCTTGTCCTTCATAAGCTAATGGTTCTGGTGGTTCCCATTTTTCCGGTATATTTTCATATTTATTAAAATCAGTAAATAAATTCACTTGAAATGTATGATGTTTATCTAATTTAAAATTATTCGTTAATTTAACAGCTTCACTAGCATTAACTGGTGATGCATATTCCAAAAATATAAAACCTTTCGTATGGCCATTATCATTAACTGGATAATATTCATTGATTATTGTACCGAATTTAACAAAAATTTTATTAATTACTGATTTTAATTTTTCTATACGATCTGGACCGACTTGTGGTACACCATCAACAACAATTACACTCTCATAACCATCAGTTTCTTTCGGTTTTTGCTTCAATATATCACCCAATAATTCTATAAAAAAAAAATGTAAAAATTACTTTTTAAAAAGCGGATAACTGCAACATAACCTCACTTCACTATAACGCATATGTAAGCGGATTTTTATCAAAATTCAAACGATTTCAATGAAAATTCGCATAATTACAAGCGATTATAACGTAAATTTGTGCGGTTTTTCAAATTTTTTTCGAGGTAATTTATGAAAATCGTGTAATGATTGTTGGGAAAACGGCATGGTTATGTCACACCTTCTAATTAATTTTTTTGTTTGTTTTTTAATGACAATTACCTTCATCTGTAACATCATCGATATATCCTTCGGGATCACTGAAATTCGGTTCATCATCATTTGATGATAAATCACTTTCATTTTTTGTATTATTTTCATTTGAATGATTTTTCTCATCGACTTTCTTTTTCGCCATTTTGACACGCTAAAGAAGCCGATAAAAAAGAAATCTCTACTATATCGATAGCTGTCATTTGTCGAGAACTCAATTGGTAAATTTAAATTTTGAATAAATTAAAATTAATTAATCATTAAACTTTAAATTTTATGTAATTACATGATTAATTATTATAATTTAATTGTAATTTGTTGTTAGATAATTTTTTTGGAATGAATGAATAAGCGTGTGAGTGAGTCATTGTCGATAAGTCAGTTTTCGAGCGGTAATTTTCTAATTTGAAATTCAAATTTTCCGAAAAAAAATGATTAAAAATCATTGTTGATATATTATTTGGTATTGTTTGGAATAAATGAAATTTGTGGTTTTTGCTTTATCGATCGAAAAATGGTAATTAGGTCAATTTTCGTTTATTGTTTATTATAAGGGTGGTTTTCCATTAGGTTGATTAAAAGATATATTTAATGGCTTTTATGGCAATTATATACCACTATACTACCTTGAATATTATTCTATTGAATTCGAGAATTCGATTAGTAAGACTGTGCTACTTTTGTTGAGTTGGAAAAAAAATTGTAGGAGTGAGTGTATAGTTTAAGTTTAGAATTATTATTATTGAGAGATTCAAGTAAAGAAAATTAAAGGTGGGATAGCGTGTTTTCATCATAATAATATATTTCTTCAACCTGTCCCAGTATTATGGTAGTAGTGACCAAACACAGTGTTGGTCAATTATATTGAACAGAAAAAACAAACAAACAAACAAACAAAAATTCAAGTTGGCGCTCTAATTTTTTCTTATCAATTAATAAGTTATATTTAAATTAAGACAACAAATTTGCACAAAATGTAAGTTAATTATTATTACAATTTTGATAATTATTTAATTGATAATTTCGAATTATTATTTAATCATTATTGCAATGCAACGAGTCACGCCTTATTTTTGTTGTAGTGTTGTGTTTTGTCTTTTTCTTAACTTCTAACATCCATTCTAAATATTATTGTGGTTTTTCTAATTCATTTGACAACATTTCCCACATAATCAACTTTCTCTTTGCTTATATTTTCCTTAATTTCAACTTAAAATATTTGTTGATCATATTAGAAATGACACAGAAAAAAAAATAACAATAAATAATTTAACTATTTTACCTTGAATTTTTTCACTTGGAATAATAGAAAAATCGTTGCTGTTTTGCTTTTTCTAATTTCATTTGATTTTACTTTAAAAGGTAATTGAAATAATGTTGTTTTTTGTTTCAAATTACAATTGAAATTTCAAACGCTACTATAGCTATGAATTTAATCAATTCTAACATACACTTTAATTCTAATTAATTATAACGAATTAAGGTCCAATTAAAAGTTTATTGATCTTATTTCTTTCAGAGTATGATAGTAGCATTTTGAAAAAATTAACATTGATAACAATGTCTATATTTAATTAAAGCTCAATTATTTAACAAACGTAATAGTGATTATAATAACGTGCAATTTTAGCGATTTCTTGATCATCTAGACTCTTAAACTGTGGTCCGTGCACCTCTGAGGGTTCGATTCGCTATCAATGGGGCTCGCCATAAAATTAGTGCCACCCTCAATTGTCGCTTTTATTGGCATAACTCTTATCTTATTGAGGTATGGTTTCGGGATGGGATCCGCAAAGAAAATGTTTTTCGAAAGTCCTCCGACTATATAAATTTAAAGACCCCTGACCTAGAGTGTTCCAATGTCAAATATTCTTAAAAAAAGAATATTTTTTAATTAATTATTAGAAAATCAACAATAAAAATTACAGATATTATGCAATTATTGTAAACTAAGTTCAATTAATTAACAAAAAAAATAACGTTTTGTATTTCGCAATTGCACGACAGTTCGAAAGTTCAAGTGCTAAAAGAAAAAAATAAACTTTCCCAATTGACAAATATTTTTATGTTAATTTATTTAAAAATTTTAATACAAATCATCATTATTATGATAAATTAATCATCTAATTAAAAAATAATTTCTTCAAATAATCCAATTGTGAGTTGTTGGAATAATGAGAAAAGAAAAACAAATTTAATTGCCACCTGATAAGTTTCATTGACAAAGTCCCCTGGTAGGGAATGAACTTTTGGTGGAATCTCAGAAAATTTAGACAATAGGCCGATTATTTTGGAAAATATAAATCACAAAAAATTAAACGTTTTCGTTGGATGGAGCTCAAAATAAAGAAAATTGAATTTTTTTTCCTCTCAGAACTGATTAATTTCCATTCAAAACTCTCAGTAAATTTAATGTAATTTCATATCATTAAAAATAAATTCAAAAATCAATTTTTCAAATTTTCAAGCTTTTTGAGTCGAAGTAAGGTCGAAATCATTTAATTATTTTGGAAAATAAAAATATAAATTTGTGAGAAAATCCTCTTTAATTTGTGGCGAATTTTCGAAAATTCTATAAGGCAACAACTCTATTTAACGGACCTGTTATTGGACGCGAATGCGGTCACAATATTTATTCCACAACCAATTATTTCCTCAAAAATTTCCCTCTCTTGGACGGACATATTGCTTTGAACCTAGACTTTACGTTTCGCTATGGGTGTCCGCCCAAGAGAAGTTCTACTGTATCAAGAGTTGATTATAGTTGCCAAATGGATGAGGTTTGATTATATTGGATATCCCAATATGCATGTCCTAACTACAAAATAGAATGAAGAAACGTATTATTTATTGTTCAAAATCGTTTCGGACACGATCTCGACGGCCATTTAGTGAAATTAACACTACACCGAATTTCACTTGCCATTAGTTCATATTTTTCCGGAAATCGGCAGTAGTGTGCCATCCTGTTGGTGATAGACGTTATTTTGACGGATTTAACTGATTTTCAGGGGGAAAAATCTAGCGAATAACGATTAGCCGGGGCATATTGTCATTTTCGGTCACATCATAGCATGAAAGGCAGTAGTTATTGTACTAACGGAGGGTTAAGGAGTAAACACACTATCGCCGGACGGAGTGGAATGGAACGACTTGAAACACTAGAGTTTCAAGTTAGTGCCAGGATACAAACTAACGTACTGGGTCCGTTGTCTCTTTTAATATAAGTGCGAGTCAGATCACAAATATCTCTATCTGGTTCGTACTTATATAAAGATAAACAACGGACCCAATACGTACGTTGTGTGTGTCCTGTGCCTTAGAGTCCGAGCACTACCGCGGCTCGGAACAGCGCGGAAAGGAACGCAACGGAATGGGATTGCTTGGATCGCTAGCTGAGCGAATTTTTCCAAGCATTTTCAAACAAATTTATTCCTGATGACGTCATCTGG
>JAZBGX010002016.1:0-14920 GCA_037414775.1 Zonitis immaculata | reverse complement strand
CGTTTTTAATAATATACCAATTATAAAATTTGGGATCAATAACGAACGGACGTATAGACGCACGTCTGACGGAGTAGCGCTATAGTCACAGGCGTGGTGAATTTCCATCTTCACTTCATAAATTGACGAATATGGTATCGTTTCCATGCAAAAATCAATTCATATCTAATGAATATTTCTATTCCTTATGGTACATATGTGGATTATTTAATATTAATTTGTGACCTCCCTGTGAAATAATCAATTTAATAGCAATTTCCGTTATAACCGGCAATAATGTTATGAACTTGTAAAGTTCCAGATCTGAATTCTATTGAGTTGGGTCGAGACACACACTGTATATTAATTATTGCGAACTGGACCAATGCAATATCCGACAAGAAAAAATGTTGAAGAAAAGCTACATAATTTTTTATTATTATTCCGTTTACTACACCACTGGCTGGTGCTTTGTTACGCCTATTAGTCCGTTGCGTTTCCAAACCATCTCTCTCTTATTTATACATTAAACACTTGTAACGTGTATAATCTGTTGCCTATATTAAAACTCTATTTGGGCGCATTCGCCATTTTTTTTTGAAATAAATAACGAAACGAATGACAAAGAAAAACAAAAATTTGATGTTGTAAAATGAAGATATTGAACAAATGAACGAGGCGAGTTAAAAATAAAAAAACAGACAACGATACGCACAGTGTTCCAAGGCGATCACTCATCCAAGTACTAGCTGCGCCCGACGTTGCTTGACTTCGGTGTTCGAACGGGCACCGGTATTTGCCAACGTGGTATGATCGTTGCCATATGTATTGAACGATTTTATTGGTATATAAAGTAATTTATCATAGCAAAACTTTGTATTTAGAGAATGAATGGTAAATATTTACGGTATTATTAAATGGAATTTTATTTGAGAAAAAAATACAATACTGTAACAACTAGAGAAATATATCATTGAACGGATATAAACTCTAAGTACAGTAGACCTTCGTAAGTTTTATACAAAAGCTGATGTTGATAAGAAGACCTGACTTAATAATTTCGATGTCGTTCACATATCCATCTCAACGATAAGAAATATAAAACTTCCGGTATCGAGATTAACGTCCATCCGGTAAATAGACCTAAAAGTCCGCCAAAATTTGAAACTAAATCGAAAATTCCATATAATTCATTACGTTCTTCTTTCAGGAATTGTTCATTTTTGAAATAAATCGTCAAATAAGACATTGAAGTACTGGAAATTTTAAAGAAATAAGGACGCAATACAGTTCGATGCAGTAGAGGGCAGTATGGCGCGTCTACTGTCATGGCGGCCTATTGACAGTATTGTGACGTACATATACATATGTGTATATCGGGTTGTCTATGGTATACATCACGTGTACTGTATACTTCAAGTCGGAAAAAATTTGAAATGATAAAATGGTTAAGAAAAATATGAGTAAAACCGACAGTAAACACATACGTCAAAATACTGTCATTAGCCGTTATGACAGTACACGCTCAATGCTGCCTCCTACATCAACCTTGGAAATACCGAAGACTTACGCATCTAGATCTTCGATTTCTTTTTTATTGTACTGATAATAGTTTTGCCATAAGTATTTACTTTGTGATATTTCAAAATGATAATTCAATTCGGTACATAACGGTTTACAATTACAACTGAAATTCTTGAAAATCTCTTCATCATACTTCAAAGTTACTGCCAACATATACAAGAAATATAAAAATTTATGGAAATTTCGGTTAATTTGGACCAAGCTCTTATAGACAGGTCTTGACACTAGTAGTACTGGGGGGGGTAGGATTTTAGTTACTAAAATTGCCACAAAGAGCGGCATAATCGAGGAGGACAACTGTGCGGGAAAGAGACGACAACAAAAAGTTGTTGTTGTTGTTGTCGTCTCTTTTTTCTCTCGCACAACTGTCCTCCTCGATTATGACGCTGCTTGTGGCAATTTAAGTAACTAAATTCTTACAACATAAGAGTTCACCCCCACTACTACTACTAGTGCCAAGACCTGTGTCTATAAGACCGTGGTTTGGACTTACAGTAAGCTTTTCTTAAACAGTCTCTTTCATCAATTTGGCAAATAGGTTGATTTGAGTCTCCTGAAAAATGGTTTTCTTATTGAAATTGTTCCACAAACAACCAGAATTAAATTATTACTCGGCATAAAAATACTGATACAACCACATTTCCGGTAAGTATATAAAGTTAGACATTCTAATTGGCAATTGGCTTGATTATAAATTTTGAAAAAACGTAATGTCTTCTCATTCTGGAAGAAACATTGCCGTTGTTCCGGTGTATAACTTTCGACATCATTCGATGTTGTTAGTAATTCCGGTGTTACAGCAGCTATAACAACTTGATCCGGTGGTAGTATGAAGTAATTGCGTTCTAAACGCGGAATTTCTGATGGATTATGTAAATGCACCTAAAACAAACAATTCCGAATAGAAATCTATTTTTTTTGGCAATTTTTTTTTTCTACTATAAATCCGGCAAGTCCGGATGGACAAGAATTTTCCGAATCTGTACGATTGATATTTATAGCTAGATTCAAACCATCTGTAGCACCATAAAATGCTCGAAATGGATATGTTTCAATACTAGCATTTTTTTGGTAGCCATTTTCTATTGTCCATTTTGAAGAATTTCCAATTTTATAATAATCACTAAATGGCGTAATGTTTCTATTTTGGAAAATCTCATTACCATTTAAACTATTAAATGTATAACAAATGCCAATATTTGTGATTGTTTTTATTAAAAATTCCCCACAATCGATTGATTTACCCATAAATGTACAATCTTTGGCGACATATTGATGATCGTCTGCCTAAAAACAAAATCACAAATCACACAAACGATATCTTGTACTCGAATATGGAACTATCGATAATTTCCGACTAGCTATAACAGCGCCACCTAATAACAATAATAGTATCACAAAAAACCGATAGATGGCGTATTATTAATAGTTCCACTCAACACAACTAGATGGCTTCTAAGTTACATCGTTTAAAAATTTGTAGAATTTATCCGGGGAAATTTCTGTAAAATCCAGTGATTTCCCAAAATTGCTAAACGCATTACATAAAAGTTCAACATAAGTTAGATTTTCTAACCTAGAAAAAAAAAATTGATAACCAAAGGGTCTAGCGAAATTAGTATGGCAAAGTGGCCCCCAAATAGGTAAGAACAGTTTGCATGAGTGTCTTTCTTCAATTTTTGATATCTCACGAGCTAATAAAGATAGAGAAATGAGATTAATGGGGCATTATAGCTAAGACTTTAAGTTATATTGTGTATTTTTTTCATGAATTTCAATTGTCTTAATGTACCCCAAAATTGGATATAAATTTAATATTAATTTTTTTATTATAGTTCTAACAAAGATACATTAATGAATTTATCATATGTTGTAATACTTATAGAAAACTATAACCTATAAAAATTTGGTTGAAAAACAATTAGTGCAACATAGTGTAAAAAAATAAAGTTTCAATTCCTACTATAACTAAAGAGAAAATTCTATTGGTATGCAACCAGTGTGTCACCTTTCATTATTTTCGTCATCTAACTGGTTGCATATCTATAGAGAAAAATCTAACAATATGCAACCAGTATGTCATTATTCACTATTTTCGTAATCCAACTGGTTGCATATCCATGGATTTTCTCTGTAGTGAAGGGTAAGAATTGAAACTTTATTTTTTTACACTATGTTGCAGCAATTTTTATTCAACCAAATTTTTATCAGTCATAGTATTTGGAACGTACTATAACATATATTTAATTTGTGATTCTATCTCTACTAGAATTATAATAAAAAAAATAATATTTTATTTATATCGATTTTTAGGGTAGATTGAATCGATAAAAAATTGTAAAAAAAATAGATAATCTAACTCGCAGTCTTAGCTATAATGCTCCGTCAGTCTCATTTCTCTATCATTATTAGTTTGAGAGATATACAAAATTGAAAAAAATATTCTCATATAAACGATTTTTGCCAAAACTCAAAAAATCGCCATCTTGTATTGAGCTGGTAGCTTAGCAAAAGTTTCAGTATAGATTCCTATTTGGGAGCCATTTCGCCATACTAATTTCGCTAGGCCCCTTCGACTAGATAAATAAAATGATTACTCTTCGTTCGTTATATGACCCGTTCGTCGGAAATTCTCTTCGATTCCATAATAATCCAAGAAATTCTTCGGTATTTTCGATATGGGACAAATTGTAACAGCTGGAAATGGTACATCGAAAATAGGTATTTCTCTAACACCAAATGCCACCAATATTGGACTTGTTAAATATTTCTCAAGTATCTCATAAATCATATAACAACATGCCGCAATTGCAATCATCAAAATTATAAACCAAACTATCCTGAAATTGTATTGTTTTTTTCCTTCTATTTTACATCTATAAATAGCGTTGTTGAGGTAACAAAAAGAGTGCTTTAATAGAACATTTAAGCACCGCTTTTTGAGCACTTCAATAGCTATAGCATAATAAGGTTGGCAGCCTGCAGCGCATGCGCATGCATCATTTATATTCAATATGTTCAAGTGATTAGTGTTCGGTACGACTTTAGAGACAGGTTTTGACACGGGTAGTAGTAGGGGTATTTCTTATGTTGTAAGAATTTAGTTACTAGAATTAGTTATTGTTTATGTCTTTTCTTCGTACATTCTTTGTTTCTCTCGCACAGTTGTCCTTCTAGATCATGACGCTCCTTGTGGCAATTTCAGTAACTAGATTCTCAGAAAATAAGAGCCTATCCCTCTACCAATGATAGTAAGATAGCAGTGTCAAGGTCATGGTATTACGCTAGACAAAAGACAGTGTTGACAGTCTAGTTACTACCAACTGCCGCGAAATTCCCCAAATTTCAACGGTTCAATTTTTATCAAAAGAAAAAAGGGTGCATTATAATATTTTCAATAAATAATATAGAATTCGACTCACTTCTCGATGATACTTCGATTTTCCGTTATATAACGAATACCATGTATTCCAGTCAAATCACCATAGTCTTGTAAATTTTTCAATGTAGTTTGTTCACAATTTTCAGGTTCTTCCGTTATTGTTTGATTTCTCGAATTGCCCAATGGCTCCAATTCCATTTTATTTTATTTCAATGCAATTTAAATGCATCTAGAATGCACCGATGTGGGAACGCAATTGTTGATGTTAGACAAATTTAGAATTAGAAAAAAAAATTGATTGTTGGCAACAGGTCAAGGCTTATTCAATATTAAGTCTGACGCTCACTGTACCTCCCACTTTAAATAAAATTAATTGGAAACTAGTGCATTGTTGCAGATCCGTATTGAAGAGATTTTCAATTTTCGTTGGCAGTAGAGCGTTAGGGCTATCGTACTAACCAGGATTCATCACCACCTCTATTTAGTGACAATATGTTATAGACCGGTAAATCGAAAATTCAATTTCTCTTTCTCTCTTTCTCCATTTCATTAAAAACAGTTGGTTTAAAATAAATTGTTACACATAACTGCTACTATTATTATTATTATTATTATTGAAAATGTTGAAAGCTTTTCTACGATCTATTTCGTCCATTATTAGTACATTATGTGAATAGAGATGACAACAGAGTCACATAATATACTATTTCATAAATTGACAGTTAACAATTAGTCAACTTATTTGACAGTTAAATTAATTCAGAGCTCTACAATAATAAACAATTGCCATGTACTCAATCAAGTCTGTTTTCAAATTCGAATATCTAGTAGTTGCTCAGTGTTTTCAAATTAGGCAACCAGCTTTGATTCAAGGGGCGGGGACATATAATATATTACTATAGGCGGTCGATTTGAGTACAGCGGAGCCTTAAAGATATGCCGTGATACTACAATATTACTATCACTGGTAGGAGGTATAGGCTCTTATTTTGCAAAAAATTAGTTACTAAAATTACCACAAGGAGCGTCATAATCTAGAAGGACAACTGTGCGGAAAAGAGGCAACAACAACTTGTTTTTCGCACATTCTATGTTTATCTCGCACAACTCTCCTCCTAGATCGTAACGCTCCTTGTGGCAATTTCAGTAACTAAATTCTTGCAACATAAAAAATACCCCCACTACTACCAGTATCAAGACCTGTCTCTAAGACTGTGGAAGTTATGCTAGCCGCTACTTTAGACACCAATCTACGGTCTTTTAATCCGGTATGCCAGCCCAATGTCCATACAATCGATCGTTGTAATAAATTCGTAATGTCAAAAAATAGACAATTTCAATTAATGTTATCATAGAGAAGCCAGTAAATAGACCAATCAAACCGCCGAAATTGGATATCAAATCTGATATACCGTACAATTCGTTACGTTCGCATATCAAGAATTGGTCCGATTTGAATGAAATTGTTAGAATTGATAGATTCGAATGTTCAATCCTGCAAAAACAAAACAACATTATTTGATAAATTTTTGTTTCTATAACGATCGTACCACGCTATTTCTCCTCAAAGTCGACGTTGACTCTGTAAACGTAGGTGCGTTCATTGTTTCAGCCGCCTGTCGGTAATGCAGATTGCTACCGCTAATTACAATAATAATTCAATCATTTTATCACACGTTATAATCCAATCTCAATATTCTAACCTCAATTTTTGTCAAAAAATTATATCAACAAATGTCAAATTTGATTATGTATGAACTACGCTAGGCGCTACGTTCTCCAATGAAATGCCAACTTCGAGGAGAAATAGTGTGGTACGATCGTTATATTTTGATGTTACCAAAATTCAAAATCATCATCATCTTTATTGAGTATCCGTGATAATTCCTTGATATTATAATCACTTTGTGATGTTTCCGAATCGTATCGTAAATCGGTACATAACGGTTTACAATTGCATCGTAACGATTTATCTGATAAACGATTTTGTAATTCTTCAAGTTTCAAATTGCCTACAACAGATCGGATATGAAATCGAATTGAAATTATACCGTTACGATATTTAGTATGTGTATTCAGTAATAGAGATGGGATATTATCGAATACATCCAAATTCTCATCTTTATAGTAATTCAGTCAATAACAATACTAACTTGAATAGAGATAGAATCGCATCTCTATCGCTAAACAATAATCTTTAAATTTAAACTACATAATAGAGATGTGTTCGTGAAATTATGAAATCGATTGTAATTCAAACAACGATGGAAATCCCATCTCTATAATAAGATTTTACAAAAAAAACTCGAATTGAACTAGAGATGAGCTATTTAATTGTGGTTTTTAATTGAAAATAGAGATGGGATATTAAAAAGAATATACACTCGATTATACAATAACAAGCGTGACGATAGAGATGCGATTTTAGAAATCAAGAGCGGGTAAATTCAAGTTTAGGTGATATTAATATTGGAATCTCATCTCTAATAGAGATGAGATTTTTTTTAAAAGAGTTGAAGAAGCTTATAGGTATGAATGGAAAATAAAAACTGATCTCTACAATATAGCGTTTAATATTATAGTGACCAAAATTAGGATAGAGATGGGCCAAAGAATTTGTGCTTTGTAGTAGAGATGTGATTTATATAATACAAATTGTAATAGAGATGGGATTTTAGATAGCAGATACATTTGATTTATAGTAGAGGTGTGCTATAAGAGTGACTATGATTTGACTTATATTAGAGCATTACGATAGAGATGAGAATTTAGAAAAAGAGTGCGTGTGAATTTAAGTATGGGTGATATTAATATTGGAGTCACATCTCTACAATCAGACGTTCAATATTTTATTCGGTCACATTATAATAGAGATGAGATTGTGTAATTTATAATAGAGTCGAGATGATTGTGATTGGTAGTAGAGATGGGATTTATAATATACAAATTGTAATAGAGATAGGACTTTAGATAGTAGATATATTTGATTTATAGTAGAGGTGTGCTATAAGAGTGAGTATGATTTGAATGGTATTTTAGAGATGTGATATTTTTTATTAATTTCACAGGTAGCTTCATACACAATATTTGTGAGAAGTGATAGTGTGAAGCTACCCTTATGTAAATTATTTGGAATACTTTCAGCTTTGTCCAGACATGACGAATTTGCACTACCGCAGATTGGTGTCGAATTGAATCCTGAAAATAATATTTGACCACATTACTGTTGTTGAAAATGGAAAAAAGTCTGTACTTGGCATGAAAAAATCAACGCAACCGCAACGTTCCCGAACATAATCACTCAAACATTCCAAATTACAATTAGTTTGCGTATAAATTTTGAAATATTTCAATTGACGTTCATCAATAAATAAACATTCACGTTTCTCAATTGGATAATTTTTGATCTGTTGCGATGTTGTCATCAATTTCGGTTGTACCGATGCAACAACAGCCTGTGCAAATGGTACACGGAAATAATTCTTACTCGGTCGTGGTATATCTAATGGATTGTGCAATAAAACCTTTATGGAACAAAAAAAAACAAAATTTAGCATAAGCCAGTTAATAATATATTTGTTATCTCAAACCACAGTCTTATAGACAGGTCTTACTACCATTGGTAGATTGTTAAGAATTTAGTTATTAAAATTGCCGCAAGGAGCGTCATAGTCGAGGACGATAGTTGTACGAGAGTAACATAGAATGTGTGAAAAAAGAGATGACGACAACAGCTTGTTGTCTCTTTCCCGCACAGTTGGCCTTCTCGACTATGACGCTCCTTATGGCAATTTTAGTAACTAAATTCGTACAACATAAGAGTTTACCCCCACTACCACTAATGTCAATATAGATCTGTCTATAAGACCGTGTTTCAAAACTGACTCGATAACCTTGCAATGATTCTTTACAAGCATAATCAACGAACGGTTTGAACGTTTGCAATGTTACAGATAGTCCGGCATTTTGGCCGGATAATAACGCCCGCCATGGATAAATATCTAGATCGGAGTCTTTATAACCATCTTGGATATTCCATTTTGTCGATGTCTGTGACACTTTATAATAATTCCAAAAGGGAAGTCTACAAAAACAATTTTCGGACAGTCTGTAGAATGGTCGCAAATGGAAATTCTTACACATTCTCATAGAACATTTCGGTTTTATCGAGAATATTGAACGAATAACAGATACCTTCATCTGTAATAATTGGTGTAAAGACATCGGCACAATCGACTTTAACCCCCAACCATGAGCATATAAGAAATGTTTCATTGAATCCACTTTGAACGTCTCCAATAATCCGATAGAAATTATCGTTTTGTATGACCGGACGATTGATTGCCGACTCCTCGTCCGCTTCCATATTACACAATAACATTAAAGCGAAAAGTTGCTCTTGCCTATAAAGATTGCAAATCAAATAATTGGTTTACAACAACAATTGAATTATTTCCGTACTCGTCATCAGTTAGATTATTCGATTGTTGGTTGAATTTCGTGAAAATTTCCAATAAATCAAATTTCGATGTGTCCGTTTTCGATTCTAAACAAATTGTAACAGCCGGAAATGGAATATCACTGATCGATTTCTCAACAGTACCGAAACTAACAACCACCGGACTATCAATATATTTCCGCCATATTTGATAAATCATATATATACAAGATATCAATGCTACCAACATTATAACAATCCAAATTATTCTTTGAAAAAAAAAAAAAAAAATTAAATAGTAAAATGAAACAAACCAAAAAAATCGACTTACTTTTCAAGTTTCGATCTTTTTTCGATAACGTAACGTAATCCATGAATTCCGGTTACTTCACTATATTCCCGGAAATATTTCCGGACGTTATGGCCGAACGTACGGTGTCGTTGTCGAGTTGGTCGCGTTCTAACGTCATCCATTTTTCTAATACTTATTGAAACTATCAATTATTATTATTTATACAGAGCACACCCTGTAGATTGTATTGATCCGTTAAATAGAACAACGAGAGTCTATTGTTGTTGATAGACAAGTCTTAAAATAGACGACCTAATATTTTTGCAATTAGAATTACAACTGACTGCAAAATTTCAATGCAACTGGTCATGGATGATTTTATTTAGCCCCTCTACTATCATCACCATCATCGCCATCATCATATATTTATTGTTATGTCGTTGGTAGCCTTGATTTTTCACAACTATTTGTAGAGAGGAAAAAAAATTATGAAGGTCAAAATTCTATTTATTGCTGATTTTTTTCTGACCACATTCATAAATAGAATCGTCATGCAATATAATTGTTTTTAAGTTGGCAATTGGAAAATCAACGTTCTACAATAACTATATTAATATAATTAATAAAGCCCAAATCGAATTTGGACGAAATTGAGTATGGAACTTTTTTTTTTTTTTGACTGGCAGATTGAAGTACATAAATGAAGGCTGAATTGGGCTCAATTGGCCCAAAAGCTTTTAGTTTAGATGCAAAGCTTTGGAAGCCTTCTTTAGACATAAGCTCACTTTGGCATAATGATACGAGTGTTTTGATTCTTGTCTGCTCTAAAAGGACTTTTTTTTTGCTCAAGGAATAACAAAGGAAAATTTTACAAAGTCTCAATAATCTCCGATTCAAGGAAAAGTCGTTGGCAGTCCAAAAGTTGCTTCATCGAGCCAAAAACTTGTAGGTTTGGGATTTTTTGAAATTTGATTCGTCGTATTGTAGAGTGGATTTTAAATAAAAAAGCATTTTGATTCAAGTAAGTCCAGAATGTAGCCCTTTTTTTTGGGTAAAGCGACAACAGAAGATCTCAAATATGAAAATTACAATATTACAATTAATAAAGCCCAAATTGAATTTGGACGAAATTGGGTATAAGACTTTTTTTTTGTTTTTTTGACTGACTGCTGAACTACATAAATGAAGGCTTAATTGGGCTAAATTGGACAGAAACTTTCAATATAGATGCAAAGCTTTGGAAGCCTTCTTTAGACATAAGCTCACTTTGGCATAATGATACGAGTGCTTTAATTCTTGTCTGCTCAAAATGGCCTTTTTTTGCTCAAGAAATCACTATGCAAAATTTTACAGAAATCAACAATCTTCAACTCGAGGGAAATTTCTTAGCAGTCCAAAAGTTCATCGAGTCAAAAACTTCTAGTCCAGAGTGCACTCATTTTTTTCGGGCATAGAATCAACAAAGATCTTAAATATTAAAATTTTGTAACCTCACAATTAATAAAGCCCAAATTCTATTTATTTAGCCCAAAAGCGAATTTAGGCTAAATCGAGCATGAAACTAGAGCATCATCTTTTTGACTGGCAGATCAAGATTTTTTGAGGTTTAGCAACTTCAAGAATTATCGATTGTTCAATTATATAAATTAAGGCTAAATTGGGCTAAATTGACCAAAAACAGTTTAGATGCAAAGCTTTGAAAGCCTCTTTTAAAAATAAGCTCGCTCTAAACGTTTGAATACTTCTATATTCAAAAAAGGCTCTTCTTTCTCGAGAAGTTACTTGGCAAAACTCAACAAAGTCTCAACAATCTTCAACTCAAAGGAAAGTCTTTGGTAGTGCAAAAGTTGCTTCATCGACCCAAAATAGTGAAGGAAAAAAAAAGATAATTCTAGCTTCAGGAATTTCTTTGATTCGTCGTCGTTATAGAGTGGATTTTGGATGGGAAAGCATTTCGATTTGGAGAAGTCCGCAGTATACCCTTTTTTTTGGGCAAAGAAGTGATAAGAGTCTTTTTCAGAGGAATTGAACAAAAACTCGGAATTTGAGAATTAGGACTTTATTGTAAGCTTCCACTTTTGAACAACTTGCATCCTCAATAAACCTACTGCCTTCTCTATAGATGCAAAATGGGGCTCCGTTTGGTAAGCTACAATCGAGCATAATTCAGCTCAAAATCGCATGGTTCATCGAAAATAGGTTGAGCCTTTGAACGACCTTTGAAGCATTTCCACAAAATTTTGGCTAAAGTTGCGAGCCTCAAGGAGGTTTTTTCTAAATAAAATAAAGATACTAGGAAGTTTTGGGATCAAATAAAATCTCGACAAATCTATTCAGGATGCACGAATTTTTTTGTAGTCACTTAATAATTTAATTATTCTATTTTAATGAATGACTCCGTACAACTGCTCTTCAAATTAACTCCAATTAAGCTAATTGATAATAATGCAACCTTATTCAAGGTCAAATGTGGTAATATTTTATTTGCCTAACTAAATTTCGACATCAATTGCAATTTATTCGACTACATGGATAACAAAAACAAGCTTGACATCTTTGTTTCCTTGATGCTACAATCATTTTTTCTAGGCTTCAGGTCCTGCCCAATATCCGTACAAGCGAACATTACAAATCAAACGGACAGTCAAAAAATAGATAATCTCCATGAAGGATAACACTGAGAATCCGGTGAATAGGCCAAGAAGTCCGCCGAAATTTGCCAAAAAATCGGTTGGACCATACAATTCGTGTCGTTGTGATGTAATAAAGTGATTGGATTTGAAATAAATTGTCAATGATGACATGAAAGAGCTGGAAAATTTTTGGGAATTACATATTTTTCCTATCACTTACAGAAAATTGGAAAATTTACGATTCCATCCGATAACGTTTAGCTGTCGCTTCCCTATTCCATTTCCAATCAGCTTGTGATGTTTCTACATCATAAGTTAAATCCGAACAGATCGGTTTGCAATCACAATCGGTCTTATGCTGTTTGGTACGGTGGTGTTTATTCGATTTTTGTTCGTTGATTATAAGTCGTCGTACACTGCGCAATTGGATAGCTGCTGGAATTTTGGTAATTTCGAGAAAAATTCCTATTCCAAATTAAAACAACTTACCTTCAGCATGCTCCATACAATCAACATTACCATTTCCACAAATTCTAGTACCATTTTCCCCTAAAAGATTATAGTTACAAGACAAACTAATTTGAGCTTGTATAGCTTACGTGGCATGAAAAAGTTGACACAACCACAAGCATGTAATGTGTAATTTGTTAAGCATTCCATTAAACAATTGAGTTGTGTGTAGATTTTGAAATATTTCAAATGTCTTTCCGATGGAAAATAGCATTCCCGTCGATTTGGATTGTACATTTTGATAGCATCTGATGTGGTTATCATATTTGGTTGGATTACACCAACAACAGCTTGATCTAAAGGTAATCGGAAATACTCTTGACTCGGTCTTGGTAAACGCATGGGTGTATGTAACAGGACACGATAACCCATCAAGGAATTCCTACATGTATAATCTGTATCGTTAGAATTTGTTATTAAGGCTACTGTAAAGGCATTTTTGGCACCGGCTAATAATGCACGTTTTGGATAAGCCTCAACACCAGCATCGTCATTGTAACCATCTTCCATAGTCCATTGGGACGATTTCGAATTGACTTGATGATAATTCGAATAATGTACACTATTGATGCATAACATCGTCAATTTTAAGCATGCTTATTAACTTACTTGGAAAACTTACACATTTTCTCGGAAAATCTCATCACGTCCGAGCATATTGAAAGTGTAACAAACACCTTCATCTGTAATTATTGGCGTGAATAATTGTGAACAATCAACAGAAGCACCCATATAATGGCAATAAGCAATCGAAAAATCCGGTTTTAGCTAAAATTACAAAATGCTTCAATCATGAACAATTGTACATTATCACTTACCTCATGGATTACATTGTAAAACTCATCAGAAAATGTCAAATTATTCATATAATCCAAATCTTCTCGATAAGTACATATCAACGACATATATTCGAAATTCCTCGACCTTAGCAAAAAATTTTCGTTTAATGCTACATTAATGTAAAAACAATAGAATAAAAACTTACTCTATCGGTGTTATTTCGATTTTGTCTTGTTTCTTGAACATAATGTCTGTGAAATTGAATTTGGATGATTTCGATTTGATTTCGGGACATATGGTAATGGCAGGAAATGGTATTTTATAGATTGGTGTACCTCTTGTAGCAAAACTAACTATAACAGGACTACGTTCCCATTTCTTGTACACTTCATAGATTGTTGTCGTACAGGCTGCCAAACAAATGATGAAAATCAAGGACCACCAAACTCTAGAACAAAATTATTTATTTACATAGCACGGTGCACGAGTGTTTAGCCTAACAAAGAAAGAAGGATCATAAAGAGAGAAAAAAACTTTTCAGAACGTCTGACTGCAGTTTCTAAGCCACTATGAGTCAAAATGGTCATGCAACGTCTGTTCGATTTCATCGTAGCCCTTAACTCAGCCTTTAGTTTTGAGAACACAACAAATAGTCGGATGGGGCCAGATCAAGGCTACTTTCCTGAACAGTAGCCTTGGAAAGAGAGGCAGTGTGGACTGGAGCAAGCTCTGACCTCGGCTGATTTATCCATGCCTTTCTTGATAACTTTTGGACGCAACTGCCTTAGTATGTCTCGTTCACGGTTGTATTTGATTCCTCAAAGTCAATTTTAGCAGGCCCAAAATATTGTAATCATCACTTTTCTAGAACTTTGAGTGATCTTTGGCTTTTTTTGGGTTCTCCTGCCCAATGCCACTTCACCGAAACACGTTTGGAAGTCGGATCATAGTAAATCAATCAATTAATTGGATTACTCCTTTTTGATCTTCACGGTCGTGCTCTAAAAATTGCTCACATCATTCTATTCCACGCTACTGTAACATTACGCTGAAAAGTCGAGGCACTCATGATGCACTAACTTTTGTCATATCAAAATGCTCTTAGAGTCTGTGCTGCGATTTCTTTTGTTTTTAGTGGTTGAATGTTTTCTGGAGTAGTGACCATTACAGGACTTCTCACATATGGGTAACAATTTTGTATTGTTGAAAATAATGGACACAAGCCACCATACAGAGCCTTCATTCGTTTTCTTTGGATTTGTGTTGGTGTTGCTCTATTTTGAGTCAAAAATTTGAAGTAGCAACTTGAAACTTTGTGTAAA